>CAUYRT010071198.1:0-88463 GCA_963574885.1 Lepilemur ruficaudatus
CTAGCTCACAGCAACCTCAAACTCCTGGGCTCAAGCAATCCTCCTGCCTCAGCCTCCCAAGTAGCTGGGACTACAGGCATGTGCCACCATGCCCGGCTAAATTTTTTGTATATATTTTTTACTTGGCCAATTAATCTCTTTCTATTTATAGTAGAGACAGGGTCTCGCTCTTGCTCAGGCTGGTTTCAAACTCCTGACCTTGAGCAATCCGCCCCCCTCGGCCTCCCAGAGTCCTAGGATTACAGGTGTGAGCCACCTCACCCGGCCCAGAACTGTTCTTGTCTTGGGTGGTATTAGTAGGCCAGTGAAGCTTCCGGAACTCATCTTCCCCATATCACCCAGGGACCAGCAGAGAGGCTGATGGTGGTAAAATGACAACATAAATTAACACTCTGCCCTCCAGCTGCACTGGCATTTGCTCACTTCCGCAGATAAGCCACGCCCTTCCCCCCACTGGGTCTTTGCCCAAGCTGCTTCCCCTGCTTGGAAGGCCTTCCCACTGGCACTGCCTACCAACCTCCTGCTTTCTCTGAAGATCTTCTCTAGCTAGGTCATCACTCCCGTGAAGAAGCTCCTCCCTAGCCTCTCCTAGCATGGGGACTTTCCACAGTTGTGCCCCAGATGAATGTCCACCTTTCCCAGGAGACTGCAAGCTCCAAGAAGGGTGAGACAACGTCCCCATTTCAGTTCCTCACCTCTGAATCCCAGAGCCAGACACAGAGCCGGCCCATGTTGAGCACTCAGTAGATAGATGTGGCATGAATCAACCACTTCACGTAATGCTCACAGAGACCCAACCAAGAGGTGATTTTTTTAATTTCCATTTTACTAAAACATGCTGAGGCTCAAGGAAGATAAATCAATTATCCCAAACCGCACAGCAAAGTAGTTGGCAAAAGCAAGATTTGAACCTAAGGCCATGAGAGGCCCAAGCCCTGCTTTTTCCACCGCTTTGTTATAACCCTGCTCCCGGGCCTCCGTCAATACTGGGCTGTTAAAAAACAACCGTGTGAAATTCCCTAGCCCAGGATGGGCACCGTTCTTGTCTGTCAGTTTAGCTGGGTGGGCAACTAGGTTGCATCCACCCAACTCTATACACACTGCAACAATGTTACTCATAAGTCACTTTTCCGCTCAGCCAAAAGTAGGGCCTCTGATTTTTTAAACTGCATATTCCTCATGTATTTCTAGCAAGATAATGTTCCTGCCAGGGCCAGGATTAGGGTGGGCAGGTGAGGCCCCTGCCTCGGATACAAAACTGAACAGGGCACTAAACTCTCAGTAAGCAAGGTGGTATTTTTAACACGATGTCTAAAAATAGACACCAAAAATTGATGAGCAAAATGTGGAAATTTTAAGTAAAGACAGGATGGGTGTTACTGATTTTTCCACCGCCTCAGGCTCCGGGGTGGCTAGACGCCATACCCGCCGCTCACAGGGAGCAGGACGGCAGCCCGGCGGGTGTCTACACCGCCCAGCACTAGGGTCGGCGGCGAGGAGCGTGTGTCCGCCTGGCTTTACAGAGAACTCAGCGGAGCACCTGCAACGCGTATTTCATTTGTCAGTGTGCGCTGGTGTCCCACCTCCCACCACATGTGGAACTACAAACCGGAGAGTGACAAGGTCTCCCTGTCTCTGAAGACTGGACGTCTGTTTATTTAAGCAATGGACAATAAGCAAACACACATGGCGATGTCGGATTGGGATGAAGTTTGTGAAGGAAAGACACAACGTGATGATAAAGGACGGCTTCGTGGCACAGCTTCGGGGAGCCTCTGACCCCATGGTCCGTGGGAACAGCGCCCCCTGGAGGCCGGAGGCCGTGGCCCTCAGGCAGGGCTGGCAAGTCCCAGAGGTCACCTGTGGCTGCTTCAGTGGGGCGAGGGGTGTCAGCATAGCTGAAAACCAGAAGGATGGACGCACAGGAGTGTCCAAGGGCTGACATCCGAGAATTAGAAGGGAGACCCAGGTAGAGAAGTGCATGAGATGAGGCTGGCCATCCCACAGGCCAAGACTGTGTGAACGGGTTTGGTTTAACTCTGCATGCGAGGGAAAGCCACAGGAGGGTGTTAGCTGGAGAGCAGCTGACCCAGTGACCAGATGGCAGTGTTCACTCTGGTGATGAACAGCTGGAGAGAGCAGTACCGGAGTGGGTTGACCCTGTAAGGGTACACAGCGGCGTCCAGGATTGGACCAGGAAGTGGCAGAGGAGATGGAGAAAGATTAACTGACTCAAGACATAATCCAGGGGTAGAACTGACAATATCACTTGGCGACAGGTTTGATGCAGAGGAAACCGGGAAAGGGAGGATGATCCTCGGGTTTTGACTTGGGAAACAGGATGGAATTGCTGAGGTGCTATTAATAAAAGACTAAGAAACACATGTGAGAGTTGGGGTTGGAGTGAAGGGAACATTCCCCCATTCTCTCCAGAGCAGGGATTTTTCCACCAGAAATGAGGGTATGATACTGGAGAAAAGAATACATTCCTACGGAGAATACTCAAACCACTGGCTGAAAACAATTACCCAAAATTTTAGTCTCCATCAATCCTCCCACTTGTGTCTTACTCATGGCAATAAAGTTTATTCCCAATAATACTGCTGCAATATTTTATTCATCATCCTTGTGTTTTAGAATTACCATAGCAGTGAAATTTATATTCAACAGCATTATTACAATTTTCGGCTACTAATGAAATTATTGTTTCTGTTTGTGATGTGTTTTGGCGCTATAATGATAAACATTTCCTCTCAAAAATACCACTGCAATGTTTATGTCCTCAAAACCTGCCATAAATGACAAATTACAGAATGCCTGTGAGCAGTTTAACTCTCTTCTTGGAAAAGCAGGGCTTCTCTTTTCTATCATGGTGGGATCTGGGTCTGTTAGGAGAAGCGATTTGAAATACAAGAGGTTGAAACTCTTAGTCTAGCACAGTGGTCTCCAAACATTTTTAACCCTGTACCTCTTTAGTCAAAAAAGTTGAGCACATACCCCCAGAATGTGCTTTTTAATTTATAATGTAATAGAATCTATAATATAATTACAAATTGTTCTACTACACTAATATATTATGCACATTGTAATACATAAACCAAAAGGAATTTGAAAAGGATGAGACACAAAATAAATCAACACAGAAATTCTAATATCTCTTTCCCTGTCCCCTGGGGAAATGCCCTGCAGTGCTAGAACACAGTCCTCCCTCCATTTACACCCCCGTATCTGATTCCTCTCCATCCTTCTCATTTTTTAAGAGAATAACTGATGCAATAATGAATTTCCAACCCCTGGGGCTAAACGCAGTACCCTAAAGAAAGACTTAGGTGAGAGGAGGTGGAAGAACCATTTTTATCTGTTTTAAATTTGGGGGCTTTGAGTGAGAAGTTCAGATGAACAAAGGGCTTTGTAGTTAATAAGATCAAGTTGGAAAATCACTGCTCTACAGAGGACTCCTTCTGCATGCCAGTTAGAAGTCATCTGTATGCTCCCTTCCATTCTCTGCACTTGCTATAATTTTTCCTGTAATTTTGACTTCTTCCAGATTCAAGGCCAGAAGTCATTCAAGTAGTCCTCAATGACTACTCATAATGTTCAACTGGTATTGGGCAGGCTCTCATACCTAGGGACTATATGGCCACCATCTGGGTACACTATATGACAACTCTTTTCACATGAAAAAAGATTTCCAGAAGAAATGGGAAAAATTCCAGGACAGCATTAGATAGCTCCTAACCAGCAGGCATAGGGACTCTGTAGTCGCTCTATAGAGACTTCTGCTATAACCATTCTGATCTTTGCCCAACAAAAATCTAAGACAGAGCCTAATGAAATGACCAGTGGATGGTTACACAAATAGCCCCTGGGATTCTAGGCCTGCATTTGCCATGAATTTACTGTGCTCTCAAGGACAAGTGACTTAACCCTTTGAGCCCAATCCCTTACCTCCAAGGAAGAGACTTTTCCTCCAAAAGGAATTTTTCCAAAAAAGAAGCTGCCTCAGTCTCTGGCTCTGAATTTCTCTCTTCCTTATTCAACCTGTTTTGGAGAATATTCCTAATCTTTTAATCCCTGCTCAAATCCCTTGCCCTATTTCAAGCCCAAAGAGAGGTCTCCCTCCTTTCTCTGAGTCTATAACAACAATTATCTATGCAATTCATTTGACAAATAATCCTACGTGGCCTTGAACTGTTATTTAAATATCGTGGTGGTGGTTAATTTGTCATATGTCCCCGCAATATTCTGAGGGGGACCAACATTCTCTGCAGGGGAGAGACTCTTGTGCATCTTCCCACAGGGAACAACATAGCTTCTGACACATAGTAGGTGCTCAGGAGACATTCGTTGAATTCAAGTTTTCTTTCAAGCTCCTTGTCAGTTTTTTCCTTTAATTCCTTTGAAAGGGAATAGCAATAACAACCTCACCCAGCTAGGCTGAGGAGTGAGTCAGCCAGTGCATGGTAAGTGCTCAGCACATAGCAGACCACAGCCATAAACTGACAGATTCATCTCACTATCATGTTTATTTGATAGCATTAATTAATTTTTAATTTTTTTATTTAATTATCAACATTGAAAACTCAGGAAATTTCACACACATTAAAAAAAAAAAATCAGGGCCGGGCGCAGCAGCTCACGTCTGTAATCCTAGCATTTTGTGATGCCAAGGCAGCAGAATTGCTTGAAACCAGGAGTTTGAGACCAGCCTGAGCAAAAGTGAGACCCCCACTCTACGAAAAATAGAAATATTAACCGGGCGTGGTGGCAAGTGCCTGTAGTTCCAGTGACTCAGGAGGCTGAGGCAGGAGGATCCCTTGAGCCCAGGAGTTTGAGGTTGCAGTGAGCTATGATGAGGCCACTGGACTCTAGCCCAGGCGACAAAGTGAGAAGCTATCTGAAAAACAAGCAAACCAACCCGGAAAATCCACTTCTGTTGAAAAATCAGAGCTCATCTCTGGGGCTGCATTCCCACATGGCAACAAATGACGCAGAAGCCTCTTCCAGAAAAGTGTAGATTTCTCTGGCTTACAGGGTCCCCACCACTCCCAGGCAACCTAACACAATATTAAACTAAAATCCAAGATAACAAAAAAAGTCACTTTTCCTTAAGAACAGTCATTTATTTGTTAGAGAGACACTATGGAAGGGTGGGGACTGCAACAAAGGGACAATGCAAGCTCCAGTCACCACCCTCCTGCCTGGCTCCTATGGTGCTGGGAGAGCTCGGCCCTACAGGTGCTTAGGAAACAGCAGTTTCCTGATTCAATTCCCCGACCCTCACACTCTCCTTCTCGCTTTGATTGATTTTGTCTTGTAATGACCTAATTATTTCTGTGTCCTTTCCTCTCCCTTTCAGATTTGTATTCCCCGGTCCCTTCCTGCCCGTGGGCTGCCGCTGGTAGGACATCTGAATCAGACCTTACCTCATTCTTGGAGTCTAGGCTACTGCAGCCCGACCGCCAAAGAGCAAGTAAATGAGCATCCGGTCAGGGCCAGAGGCAGAGGAGAGGTGCCACCCAGAACGAAATTAATTCCCAAGGCTTGCTGGGCCGGGCAGAATGGGGAGCCTCGCTCAGTGACCGGCCCAGAAGGCAAGCGAGGTAGGAGAAGGGACAGCCGCCCTGAATGCGCAGTTTGCTGCCTCAGCCCAAGGCTGGCCTCACATCTGTCATCCCCACAGCCCTGGCTATTTGCCAAAGAAAAGAAAGAAGGAAATAGGGAGGGAGAGGAGGAGAGAGGGAAGAAAGGAGAAAGGAAGGAGGAGGGAAAAAGAGAGAAAAGGAAAAAGAAGCGGACAGGAAGAGATGAGAGGAGAAACTCCAAGATCTCAACAACATGCTCCTGGGGGAGAGAGTTCTCAGCCCACGAGTATAGTGCTACCTGATTTAAGTAAAGCCACAAATGCAAAATGCAGCTTGTCCTTAAAATTCAGTAGTGCTGGAATGAAAAAGAAATGCTTCGCCGAGTTGTGACATTTAAGTGGTCATGCATTTTTCAACGTATCAGTTATGCAAAGACGTTTATATTCATTTTCTCCTCAGTCATGTTTAATTTAAATGGACTGGCAAAAAAGTCTTCCAAAAGTTTAATTAAATAAAATAAAATCATGGAAATCAAAGTTAACTGAAACAGACTTTGGAGTTCAAAAAAAAAAAGACTAGAAATATAAATTACATAAATAATAATCAAAAGAATAAAAGCAGGAAAGTAAACTAAATAAATATTCTTGTTATCTCTACCTCTTGCTGTTTCCACCTCCAAGTGTATTTTTATCTTGTGTCGTCTTTCCAAAAATCCAGAAAGAAAAATGTCAGTAGATGACAACATGAAAAGGTTCATGGGATGCTGAGTTAATCTAAAACCTCTAGCAGTAAGGAAAAAAAAATATTCATTTAAAGAGGCAATTTCTTTAAAAAAAAAATGTGGGGCTGCATGGATGGTTTTAATTCATAATCTTACAAGCATGCAAATTAAGTTCAAAATGGTCTAATAGAAGCCCCAGATAAATTCAAGATCATCCATTTCATTCCTATGTTCATAAATAACAGCTTTAATATGTAAGATAATGACAGCAACAATAATGACCTTAACTTGGGTAATCCATTTGTTGACAGCAGGTGATAATTCGGCCTTCCTGATAGTAATCTGTTTTTTGGCAAACAAGAGAGGAGGCTATTTGCCACGTACATTTATTTTTATGGGGAGGACATGTTTTATAAAGCTGGATACGGGACAGTACAGGTGTGGAATTAATTGTCCAAGTTGCAAAATATGTTAGAGATGGTATGTTAAATCTATGGCACACAGTGGCCCTGACATGATTAAATGTTCACTTCTATTAAGTAACCACAAGCCTGTATTTCCAATTATGGTGCTGAACTGCTTTCTGCTGAGTGGATTAGCTCAGTACTTCATTCTGCTGGTAGTTTTATGATCTGAGATCTTTAATTTTCCCAATTCAACTGTTAGGGCTGCAAAGACAAGCTGCCTGACTTTTAAATAATATATTCCCCTTTTAAATTTCTGCCTCTACCATTTCCTAGGAGCGCCATTTCCTGTCACCATAATTATAATAATTTGTATGTAGTTCCTGGGATCACATTTCTAATTGAGTCCTAAATTGGTTAACCTCATGAAGTTATTAATACGCTTTTTTAACCTATACAAATTATATATTTGTCTGGTTGGTCAAATAATGTGCATTATTACACACATTCTTTACCTCTCTTCCTTCAGTTTTAACATTACTATTTTAGCTCAAAAAATGTATTTTTTTTTATAATATGCTAAAAATTACAGAACCGTTAAGAGGAGGAAAGGAAGGTCTGGGTGAAAGACCAGGGAGAGCCAAGGCGCCGTGGAATGAGAGATCACGCTGCACTCGAACACCAAGAAAGAGCTCGTGTGACTCTGGCACTGAGGAACGGAGAGGGTTGAAGGGAAAAGGTGGGAACTGGACGCACAGGCAGGACCACCCAGGACGTGGAGGGCTGTGCTGAGGCATTGGGAATCACACCAAAGGCAAGGGGACCCTTGGCTGAAGGGTTTTTAAACAAAGGATTACCACAGCCAGACTTGTGTTTTAGAAACTTTATTTTTAGGTGGTTCGATTAAGAGTCTACTGCACTAGTCCAGGCAAAACAACAACAACAATAAAACCATGAAGTGACATTGTAGCAAAGAAGACAGGTCAGTTTTGAGAGTCATTTCCACCCTAAGGAGCATCTGGATTGGCAGATGAAACCAATGCAAGGAAACAGAACCATGTAGGGTCACTCATAAACCACTGCTAACCGTGTGAACATCACAGAAGATAAGATCGATGTAAATTAGAAAGTCAGGATTAGCCTCCTGGAGAAGATCAACTTAAACTTGGGAAGGAGTGACTCAGGGGATGGTGGCTGGGGTGATTACTCAGTGAGCAACCAACTGAGTCTATAGCTGCTTGGGAGAAAAAAGAGACAAAAAACCACAGGTACTTGGGCAGCCTCCCACCAAGCTGGCAATACTGCAGGGCTTCCCACTGAAACAGTCAGCTCAGAGAGGCTTCTACTGATAATCCCTCTCAGAGTCTTCAGAAAAATACCCCCATGACTGGATGACCAGGTCTACACAAAGCACCAAAAATGTTAAGACAATCACCCCAATCGTCAAGGACCATTGGTCAGTGGTATTCACAGGTGTGAACGTTAAATAAGATCTCAAGACTGACTGTCTTTCTATATTGAAGACTTATCTAATGCCCTTTCTCTGACTGGTCTTTCATTTAAATGTTTCCTAAATCATGTGTCAGTAAGGCTGTGTTGATACAAAATCAATATCTGGACAATTCCCTTTTGTCTATTCTGATGACACAACGAGATTGTCAGTACTGGATCCGTATATATTACACAAGCCCTATTCAGAATACCAATAGTGGGTTTTATTATTATTATAAAATATAACAATTTGCAAGCAGAGGATTCAATTCTTCCAGACCTCTCAAGAAATGTGTTGGGTCTGGGCATGGTGGCTCATGCCTATAATCCTAGCACTTTGGGAGGCCGAGGCAAGAGGATTGGTTGAGGCCAGGAGTTCAAGATCAGCCTGAACAAGAGCAAGACCCTACTCTACAAAAAATAGAAAAATTAGTCAGGCACAATGGCACGTGCCTGTAACCCCAGCTACTCAGAAGGGAGACTGAGGCAGGAGAATTGCTTGAGCCCAAGAGTTTGAGGTTGCAGTGAGCTATGATGACAACACTGCACTCTAGCCCCGAGACAGAGCAAGACCCTGTCTCAAAAAAACAAAAAGAAAAAGAAACATGTTAGTGTTTGTTAAGCTTTGAACTTTAAGCATTTCAGGGGTTAAGTTCAGGACACACTGTAGCTCCTTTTAAATCCGGGTTGGACCAGGAGAGACATGAAAACAATTGGAAAATCCCACCATTATGCATTTCTGGGTTTACTGGGCAGAAGCACATTCCCTACCTTTGCCAAATGTATTCTGAGAATCCAGAGAACACCGCTGGTTAAAAGATATTCATTCAGTATCATTGAAACCCTTGGTGATGGAGCAGGTTTTCTCAACACACCCAGTAGGCACCTTGTTCTAGGACCTGGTGTACCCCAAAGCCAGGATAAGAAAAGGAACAGTTAAATTTCTCCACATCCTCACCAACAGTTGTCTTTTGTTTTTTTGGGTTTCGGTTTTTTGATAATAGCCATCCTTATACATAAGAGGGGATGATATCTCATTGTGATTTTGATTTGCATTTCCCTGGTGATTACTGTCTTTGAGCATCTTTTCATAAACCTGTTGGCCATTTCTGTGTCTTCTTTGGAGAAATGTCTATTGAAGTCTTTAGCCCGTTTTTAAATCAGTTATTAGGCTTTTTTGCTATTGAGTTGTAGGAGTTCCTTACATATTTTAACTCTTTCAAGGGGAGGGAAAAGACAACGATGCTTTTAGTACAACAACAACATAGAAGGATGCTAAGGGATGCTATTTCCAGAAGGAAAGATGTAACTCTCTTAGAGTAAATAAAGTGGAAAACATTGAACTTACTAGAGAATTATCTCCCACCTTTTCTTAATTTAGAAGTGAAAATCTGCCCACCTTTTTTCGAGAGAAGGGTGGCAGCCACTGCCAGCATCTTGTATCTGCTGCTACTCCAGCACAGCCTTCCTCCAGTACTCCTTTAGAAGCACTCTAGAATTTTCCAGAATTCTCTGGAATTTTCCACAGATCAGGCCTGCTGCCGAGAATCAACAGTATCTTCTCCAAAAAGTGACCCTAAAGAAGCTCCTCCCTTCATTGCCAAGTAATCCCAACGCTTTGGAGAATCAGAGAACAGCTGTTCTTCACAAAACAGCAACACCGTACACGTCCAGCATTGCCCTGCCCAGCACTGCTGGGTAGACAAGAGGCCACATCAACAAGCCCCAGGCCACCACCACTAACTAACCAGGATGAGGCACATGACCCCAGGGGCTGAACCAAACAGAACTGCCCTCTGGACAACGGAACTAAGCGGAGCAGAGACGGCACATCCAGGTGGGACCCAGCACCAGAGCTGAGAAGGTGGTGACGTAAAATCAGAACTGGAGGCCATTTGGGCTGAATCTTAGGTCCTTTGTGTGGGGTGGGTGTGTTTGTTCCTTGGGTTTTCTTACTTGCAAACAAAAGGGCTTGAACAAAACAAGGGATAGGGCCCACGTCCCTGGGCTCCTCCGTTTCCCTGGTCCTCTCCTCACCTATCCCATATACACACCCAGTCCAGCCCACCTCACGTAGGTCCGAAACATAAGGAGGAGACGCTGGCATGAAAGAGCCGGAGAAGTCATCCTCTCCCACAGAGCAGCAGGCAATGACCACAGCGTCTGGAGACTTCATCACCAAGCCCGTCAAACTGGACAGTAGTTCCGCTCCATAACCAACCAAACAGAGGTCTGCTTACTTAAACATTTTAAACATTCACTTTGAAAAACACCAGAGACTTCACACGAGTATGCAGACTACATCCATCAGTTAGACCATTCACATCTACCACTGAACTCCAGCTCCTCACCAAGAACAGTGGACATCTGTCCTTAACATGCCACTGAGCTTCTGTCACGCTAGATTGTCTTAAATCTCTCCTTTAACCCAAACATTATTTTCCTATATAACTGGGTATATCATTGCTCATCACTACACAGTAGTCTAACTTAACAAGAGCAGGCTGTACGTTGGCCCAGAAGGGGTTGTCCTCTGTTTAATGTTTGAGAAGCCCGCATCAGGGTGATCATTTGCACTTCGTACCAAACAAGCAGATGTTCGTAGAATTCTGGTCAGCAGCAGGCAGCTGTCCAAACCCTTCTTTGTTTAGGTTACTGGCTCCCCCACCTCTCACCTGGTTTTACCCAACAGCCCTGGACTCTCCTGATTCATTCTCGCTCCTGCTGGAGTTCAGCCTCCTCAAAGCGCAGGACAGATCTTTGGAAAACATAAATCAGGCCATGTCCTTCCTGTGCTTAAAAATCTCCACTGGATTCCCATTATCACTAAGAATAAATTCCAGACTCATATCACCCAGTGTGGGGGGATCTGGGTTCTGTTACCTCTGACCTTATCTCTGGCCACCACCTCTCACTGTCCCTGGGCAACCACGAGAAGTGCTTCCCACCTCGGTGCTGCCTGGAACCCCACCCTGACACCAAGGGTCCACCAAGACCCCCCCAGGGATGCCCCATCCTTGTCACTGGTCACTGTCTGTTCATTGCTCCGTCATTTTGTATAATAGTCACAGGACTTCTCGCTTGCAGAAATTACCTTGTGACTGCATTCAATTTTATTGTTTTTATTCTCTCTCCACCTCCCAGATTATAAATTCCACCAAAGCCAAGGCCTTTCTTTCTTGTTGACTGCTGCATGTCCAGGCTCTAAAAACAACGCCTGGCACGTGATGGAGCCTCCAAAAATATTTACCGAAAGAAGGATCCTCCAACCTGAGATTGAAAGAGTTACAATTTTTCAGGCAGTTTTGCTCAAAAGACGTTTTGTCCCCCATTTATAAGCCCAAAATACTAATTTCTACCTTAATATTACTTTTTCCACTGATAATGGAAATAATAGTCACCATTTGGTTTTGAAATACCATTCTATATTAAATACTTAAGCAATCTGCATTTGTTATAGGTCAACCAAAAAAGAACTGGATATTACCTGTCTCCTATAATTGGCTTGTATTTTCTGAAGAATCATGTTATTCTGGAGTTTTACCTTCTAATTTTCTTCTGTATTATATGTTTTTATTTCCTGCAAATAAATGAGCCATTTTTCCCATTTTGTGTGCAAATCAGGAAAAAAATATTAAAACCTAAATCAGACAAACAGACCTTCTAGAAATGACCTGACTGGTGTATATTAGGGTGTAAGACTTCTCAACAATGAAATAAATGTTTGTTCCTAGAAAATATTTTATTGAAACTTACCTCATCACTAACATGGTCTGTGGAAACAAATCCAGAAATGAATGAAGAAACAAATGAGTAGGTAAAGTGAACATTATGATTTCCCAAAAATGGTCTCTCGTAAACCGGGTTAGCATCTGTTCACAAGTGCCATGTGTATCTCATTTAACTCTCTTAAAATAACTTCAGAAAGTAAATGTTACAAAGTCCATTTTACAGATCAGAAAACTGAGGTTTAGTGATGTGCAGAGCTCACTGCAAAGACCTTCATGACCACGCTATATTTGGATTTCCTTCTAGAACGTTCATTTGTATAGATTTTAGAGAGGTCAAAACTTTAAAGCAATGAAGAATTCTTACACAAACCTACTTGAGAAAATGTAACTGTTTCAAGGATTGTTCTCTTCCCAGTGAAAAAAAAAGGAATCTGAAGCTAGGATTATACTCACTAGCAACAATGATGACAGTATTAATAACCACCTTGTTGAATTCATCATTACAAGTAACCTTCCTCCCTTCCTGTGATTTCATAAACTCTGCACATTCAGTCTGGGGCAGATGCCTACAGACATCTTTGAAGACAGTATTTCATCATCTGAATATTTGGCCATTTGAAGAAAAAAAAATAGCTTGTTCCAAATTCCTACCTTTATACATGTTTTCAAGGCTCCATGGGAATTTGTCCCTCAAGTGACCACCCACAGACACCTCTTCTATGAAAGACTTTCTCAGAAACCGAAAATTGTCTAAGAAAACGATTATCTCTTTTCGAAACTCTTCTGTGTCTGCTCAAAGGCAAGAAACTACAGGGAATTTGATTAGAATCACAAACAGATCTAAGAGTAATAGTAATGGAAGATAACCACATTGAGATAATCAGCTGCGGCTTGGGTTCCTAACAAATAATTCTTTGATTTTCATTATTTTGTTTAATCTATAATTCCCCTTACCCAGCATATACCATAAACTTTGATTTCACGTCTGCATAAAAATGAATACTGTTTCTATATTTGTGTTGTATCTTATTAACTGGAATTAAGTTCACCATCAAATAAAAATTTTAAAGTTTTCTTAAACACTTGGAGTTTGCCATAGTTTCTATCCTGGCAACAGAAAATCCTCTGACTATTCCTTTTCAGACTACCTAATATCTTTTCAAAATGCTAGCTGACATCTAAATCAGGCAAGATCCTAATGGCCATTTTCAATGAGACTCTCTTCTTCATATGTACATAGGTCAGTGGCTGATTTATTTTAGTCCAATCCTGCCTATCTTACAATCATTACATTCTATGCCATGAAGTGCCTCATGGGACAATGAGGGCTGAAATGGGTGATGGTTAATTTTATGTGTGAACTTGGCAGAGCTATGGTGCCCAGATAGCTGATCAAACATTATTCTGAGTGTTTTCATGACGGTGTCCGTTTTATGAAATTAACATTTACATTGGTGGACTTTGAGTAAAGCAGATTATGCTCCCTATTGTGGGTGGGCCTCATCTAATCAGTTGAAGGCATAACTAGAACAAAGACCGACCTCTCGTGTGCAAGAAGGAATTCTTCTGGCAGAAGAACTGCAAGTCTCCCCTGAGTCTCCAGCCTGCTAGGCTACCCTGCAGATTTTTTACTTACCAGGCCTCTACAATTCCACGAGCCAATTCCTTAAAATAAATCTCTTCCTCTATACGTACACACACACACACACACACACACATCACTCTTGTTGGCTCTGCTTCTCTGGAGAACCCTGACTAAAATAGACTGTTGTATGTTTCAGAAAAGTCTAACATTGTTGTCATTTCCAATGCAGCTTCAGTTTCTTCCTTTAGTTAACAAAATGTGTTCTAATTGCACAGGTGGATCTAAGAAGTTCTACTCCCCCAATGCCACCCCTCCATCATTCTGCACCGGTGATGACTTTGAATAGGTAAGGGCTAGAATCGTTTCACTTTCTTGCTGACGGTCAGCCAAAGGACACGAGGCCACACATTCACTGATCTTTTCTAAATTATAAATCACGAGATCACTGTGTTTCTGAGGACCATCTCCCCAGAGTTGTTAATTTTACTTTTCTTCATAAGCAGAATGTTTTTTCAAAATTCATTTAAATTAATCACTAGTGTGTTGGGGGCCTGCTGTTCCATGTGTTAGAGACACAAAGACAAATGGACTGCTTTCATGGAGTTTACAGTTAGGTAGGGAGACACAAAAAATAGTGGCAAATAAAAAATAAAATCACTTGGCACTAATAAGCCTAACAGAGGACCTAATATTTCAATCCTATCACTATAATAATGCTATTTTAGAATGAGGGAGAGGATGGAGGTGTGGAGGGTTGTAATGGGCTGAATTGTGTCTATCCCCCCAAAAATCATGTTGAAGTCCTAACACCCAGTGCCTTAGAATGTGACTGCACTTGGAGACAGGGTCTTTACAAAGGTGACTACATTAAACTGAGGTCATTAAAGTGGGCCCTAGTCCAATATGACTACTGTCCTTACAAGAAGAGGAAATCTGAACACAGACATGCACAGAAGGAAGATGATGTGCAGACACAGGGACGCGGCCACCCCCAAACCAAAGGGAGAGGCCTGGGACAGGTCCTTCCCTCGTGGCCCTGAGAAAGAACCAAACCTTCTGATACCTTGATTTCAGACTTTCAGTCTTCAAAACTGTGATAAAATAAATCTGTGTTGCGTGAGACACCCAGTCTGTGGTAATTTACTTCAGCGCCCCAGAAAACTAGTGCCGAGGCTAAGCTTCAGGATGACGTAGAGCAGTGGTTCAAGATAAGAACAAATAAGAGTTTTCTCATAAAGGCACCATCAGCCTCACTTGACGACTAACTAGAAGTGGAAAGAGTAGGAAAGCAAGAGATGGAGGTTGACTTGGGTTGTGGGTGTAGGAAATCATAAAATTGGCCACTAATTCCCTCCCTACCCCTTCACCCACCCAGCCACCCCCAGTACAAGCCTGTTCTTATGATGTGGTCTTGAAGATCCTCCAATCAAAAGGAAGAGTCTATTTCTCCATTCCTAAATCTGGACGAGTCTTGTAACTTGCTCTGACCAATAGAATAAAACAGAAGTGATGTTTTATGAGTCCCAAGCCTAAGCCTCCAGCCACCTTGCCAGCTTCCTCTCTCTTTCTCTTCTTGGGAGTCCTGTGATCACTACTGTGTGAATGAGCCTGGGCCAGCCTGCTGGATGATGAGACATAGATACATGGCTCTGTTAGCCCTAGTACCCCAGCCAGCAGCCAGCCACCTGTCAGACATTTGAGTGAGGCCGTCATCTGACAGCTGACTGCAGACATGAGTGAACCCAGCTGAGTCCAGCAGAAGAACCACCCAGCTGACCTCAACCCACATTCCTGACCCGCATAATGGTACATTTATACATGGTTACTCTTTTGTTTTTTTCTAGCACAGTATATGGCCGCTGTCTTAAGCCACAAAGTTTTGGGGGTGGTTTTTGGTATACTGCAAAGGTTAACTGATATATAGGATGAGTATTATTGCCTTTGCCCAGAAAAGAAATTCAAGAGCAATGCAAACTGGAGCAACGCAAAATTGGAGCAAAATTCTGTCTATGACATATTGTGTTGGGTAGATTGTCATTTAAAAAAAGCAATAATATGGGAAAGAAGAAGAGATGCAAGTTAGGCCCCCAGGAATGTCAATATTTAATATCAGGCAAAGCAAGAAAGTCAATTAGGGAGGAGACCAAAAAGGATGAAAGAGAGGAGAGAAGTCATAGGAAGTTCTCAACAGAGTCAAAATCATAGAAATGTATTTAAAAAAATAGGACTGATAAGAGTCCCCAACTCTGGGAATTATAAAGTCATAGCAAAGTATTGAAGGCTGAACTCTTGTCAGACATCATTGAAAAGTGAATGGGAGGGGAGAATTTGGAAATGAATGTAACTGCTATGGCGAGAATGTGTCCCCCAAAGTTCATGTGTTGGAAACTTAATCCCCAAGGCAATCGTGTTGGGACATGGAGCTTTAAGAGGTAATTAGGTCATGAGGGCTCTGACCTCAAGAATGGATTAATGCTGTTATCACAGGAGTGGGTTAGTTTTGCAAGAGCAAGCTTGCTGTAAAAGTGAGCTCAGCCCCCTCTTGCTCTGTCTCTCCTGCCCTTCCACCTTCAACCATGGCATGATGCAGCACGAAGGCCCTTGCCAGATGCCAGCACCATGCTCCTGGATGTCCCAGCCTCCAGAACTGTAATAAGTAAGTCTCTGTTCTTTATAAATTATCCAGTCTGTGGTATCTGTTAAAGCAACACAAAACAGATTAAGACAGTAACAATTCTCTTGCTTACTTCAGCAAATAGGTCACTCTGCCTTGGACACTATCTGCCCCTTTGTTCAAGGAATCTGTGAGCTACTGAGGGCAACCAATCTCACACTCCTGCAGATTCACACCATTAAAAGGTACAGTCCCCAGCACCAGCTGGGCCTTTCATGCAACAAAGGCAAGAAGGAGGCAGACAATCCCGAAAGGGAAGTGAAAAGTTGACAGAGGAATTTTTCAAAATGGGAGAGATTTTGACACATTTATTCCTAACTTTATTGAGTCATAAAGGTGTAACTGACAGATCAAAGTCCTGGAGAGGATGGGAAGGGATATCCATATCATAGGTGGAAGGAAAGCTGGGGGTGGAAAGATAGAGATCTCCAGATAATGAGATGAGGTTCTCATATCTGGA
This sequence comes from Lepilemur ruficaudatus, assembly GCA_963574885.1. Classification (NCBI taxonomy): domain Eukaryota; kingdom Metazoa; phylum Chordata; class Mammalia; order Primates; family Lepilemuridae; genus Lepilemur; species Lepilemur ruficaudatus. Next base: position 16,652 of record CAUYRT010071198.1, read on the forward strand.
ATCCTCCCCTGGGTGGGAGCTCAGTGGTGGACAGGAGAGCTGAGGACAGTAGGCCGTGTTTGGAGTTGCAGACACAGACAGTGAGTGAGCTTGATGTCCCACACAAGACTTGCTGAATGTCACTGAAGTTGAGGACAATAAAACTATAGTGATATTCTTTGGCATGGCTGGTTTTTTCCTAACAGCAGGAAACAGTGTGCATTGCAGAAGCAAACAGGACAGTTGGTTGCACTGACCCAAGACTGGGATTTTGTGGATAGATATAGAAGGATGAGAGATTATGGGCTTTGAGGTTTTGGCAAAAGAGCGGTTAAAATGATGTAGTACGGACCCTCTCGGCTGGTTAAAAAAGGAGTGAAGGGGAAAGGATGGTTGATAAACCAGGGGAAAAGGTAGAATAGAGGGACCAATGATCTTGGAAATAACGGGGTGAGGGAGCAAGTGGAAAGGCAATGAGGCTGTAACCAGATGTGGTTACACGGGAGTTTAAGGGTGAGGCCAGGGTGTGGGCAATGTGATCGTGCTGCCAGAGTGTAGTGGGGATGATGTGTTGCAGCTCCAGAGCTGAGTCAGTGCATGGATGCTGGAGACCCCCCTGGTGGTGGCAGTTGAGGTGGAGAAGAGAACACAGTCAGTGACTGAACCCTCAGGGGACTGGGGTAAGTAACCGGGAGATGATAGGACAGCAGGAAGAAAGGCAGGATGTAGTCTGTGAATTTCACTGGGGGGTATGGGATCACAGGGTTTTGTGTAATGGTGACAAACGAATGTTCTGGAAGCAACAGTGACCACAGCTCCTCTGGGCCTAAGAGGTATTGACAAATGAACAGCCACTGCCTCTGCAAAATGCACTTTCTTGAGAAAAAATCAGGTTGTAGTAATAGGGATATTTGGGGGAGGAGAGTTCATATTTTTAATGGACCAGGGTCCAAAGGCACTGTTGAAAAAGTCAGGAGGAAGTCAGCTGAGAAAGGAAGAGGGGAAAGCTGGAGAAATGAGAACGACCTTCATTGTGGAACTTAACCATATTTCATCTTGAATAAGAGTTTTCTTTTCACAAATATCTTTAAGATATGTCATGGCTGGGTCCATACAAGACCCATGATAATGATGCATTAGTATATAGTCACATTCCTCTTCTCTTGGAATTATCTCAGGAATGACAAGAGATACTGTTGAGAGTCCAGGCTCATGCCTTGTTTTAAAGTTTAAGTAGTTCAGTGAATAGAACGAGAAAGATTTTTCTCTGTAGATCTCAACAGAACATAAGCCGTTAAGTATTTGCAGAGACAGGATGCCTTGCAAAGAAAGAAAAAACCCTCATCTGACAACCAGAGTTAAACTCTTGACATAAACTATTTGCTGAATCACATGACCAATGTTTTTTTCTAGCATCCAATAGAATTTGCAAAACCCAAAGTTAAAGGAAGGTCATCAGCGTTGTAGACATGACCTCTTGACTAATATATAATGGTTGTTAGAAAGGCTTATTTTGGGGTTTTCAAAGAAAAAAACCGTAATATGAGGATTCATTTTATAATAGCCTCCATCAGGTACCCTACATGTAGCTGATGTCTGGAGTGTAAGTTGGCACATCTATTCAGAGAGATAATTAAATTTGTATGCTCTTTAACCAAGTAGTTAGTTCTACTACTGGTTATTATCCTAAACAGATAATCTTAGTTATGCACCAGGGTTAGTCATAATTAGTGACAACCTAACTACTCAATAATAGAGGATGGTTAAGTTAAGTGGTCCTATACAATGGGACATAACATAGCCATTAAAAATGATACAGAGACATAGGAACTATTATAGGGCAGGTTGGTGATGACTTATTGGGCTAAAATCTGGTTATAAAAATATTTACATGTGATATCAACTTAAACATGAAATATGTAAGCCTAGAAAAGACTGGAAGAACATATATCAAAATATCACCTGTGATTACCTTTAGATGTTTGAATTATGTAAGGTTTTGATTTCCCTCTTTTTTCTGAACTTTTCTGAGAAAATATTCCGAAACAAAAATGTATCATACCTGTAATAAGAAAAACTAATAATATGCTTTCATCAGTTTCTTGGTGTATGATTTTCAAAAACAAGTGCTCTAGAAAACCAAGTTCAAATATAGTTTCTAAATAGTAAAATACAAAGGAAGACAGAATATTCCCTATACATGAAAATGGAGAACAAAAGATGTATTTGTCCTAATTTCAAGGGGAGAAGTCCCTTTTTAGCAAAAGTCCTTTTGAGGAGGTGTTTTAAAGGAATGTTTCTGCTTCTCTAAATTCTGATCCGTTTTTGCTCATAATCACGTGACTATTAGGGCCTGATGTCTTTAAGTTCCCAGAATGACTTAAAGATTATTTCGCTAGTCAAATGATCAATAAATATTTTAGTTAGCATCTGTTTCATATGCTATACTATATGTTCTGGGTGGTGAAAATAAATGTTTAAAAAAAAAACTCAAGGCATTTAGAAATCAATTGAGAAAAATACTGTAACTATTTACTCTAAATACAATAGGCATAAAAGAACTAATAATAACATTTAGCATTCAAGCACTGCTTAATATTTATGAAGCCTTCTTCAATATGATATATGCCCACATGCAAGATGAGGCATTTTCCCCAAATTCTCTGGAAAGTAGGGATATTTGTACATTTTTAAAGACTCATATTACAGGACATTCCCTAATTGTTTTATCTGAACAACTAAACGATGCTTGGGGAAGACTCGTTAACCTGAAATGACCTCAGAATTGGTTACAGAGAGGACGAAGCGATTTAATATAGATTTAGTCATTATTCCTGGGGCGAGGCCCCACAATGCAAATGTTAAATATCATTGCAAACAAGCATTTTAACACAACCACCTACATGTAGAATGCATATTTATTTAATATCTACTTTATTTCTTGGTCTGTAGTCAATGCTAATGGCTTCTCTTTTCAGCAGGCAAACTATCTGTCCTTCCACCGTAATGACGTAATGACAATGGCTAAGAGAGCACGTAACAGTTTACAGACACTGCCCCAAACACTACCATACCTGACTGCACTAGCGCAGTGAAAGAAGGAACACAGCCAAAATTTTGGAAAAATAAACCAGTATTTATTTTAATATAGGTAAACAATGAACCAATGTATTGTTTTTTAGCAACTTGTTTTTAGCAACTTGTTCATTGGGGGACCAGTTTCATTGGGGGAAATAATTTTAAAATTATTTCTAATGCAACTGTTACTATCAGTGTCAAAAAATCAATTAGCAATGCAGTCCTACTTCCTAAAACAGCAAGCCTTTGATAAACATTCTATAGATGATTCCATTCTCTTCTACAATTTGTTTGGCTCTTTTCATCAAAGCTATGTAACCCTCTTAGTTTGACATCACACAAAGAAAGACGTAAAGGATTTCATTAGCGCTGCTGCACGGGCCTCAGAGAAGTCCCAACTTCTGATGCTATTTCACTTTCTAGCTAGCTATTTCACTTTTCTCCAGGAAAAGTTCAGTGATCTATTGAAGTGCAATAAATCCAAAATAACACTTTACGTTTGATTTACTAATTAAACTGTTCTTTTGACATTGTCAACAGAACAGATTTCAAATGACGCAAAGATCCTAACTTTCAACCAAGTTGGAAAGCTTTTTTGCCTGTGGCAGAACAACAGGGTGGAAAGTAACTCTCCAATCTATATTACTGACTCACATGATCCCAACTCTGCTAGCTCCTTCCCTTTGCTAAGTAAGAGATCGGGAGGGGGACTGCTGGTGGGAAATCAATAACACCAAAGAACTGTAGATTCATCCTTGAGAGTCCCTACTTGGAAATTTCCAAAGTCAGAACAATGACTAGGGCAGACTCTACCCCACCCCCCACCTGTTCTCTTAATACTCTTTCTTTATTTTTCCTTCTGAGTAATTCAGAGTTTAATAGAGATGAAGATAGCTAGATAATAAGTAGGTAGGTAGATAGATGATAAATAGATAGATAGATAGATAGATAGATAGATAGATAGATGATAGATAGATGTGTGTGTATATATGGATAGATATATCTATACCCTTTGTATGCATATTTGTATATATGTACATATCCTCAATCTACTTATCCATCATACCTGTGACATATATAATCTGATCTATGTCTCTCACTAAATTAAAGCTCCTTGAGGGCAGGGACAAGCACATTGTAGGTGATCAATAAAGTTCGTTGAATTAAAAAAACTGAGCAAAACCACCCCTGACAACTATTCCTTGATAAATTCCTCCTACGCTTTCCCTCTGCCTAGAATGCACCCTATTGCCCCATTCTCACCCCCATTCTCAGATGCCCACATCCTCTCCATTTTTCAAAGCCCAGAACAAATGCCACTGTCTTGTTAAGACCTTCTGTCATCCTTCTGGCCAAAAGTAAAATTCCTTTCCTCCAAATGACCATTGCACTGTTATCTCTTCCTCTCATAAAGCACTAACCATTTTCTATCTTCTCTGCATCCAGGTGAGGCTCCCCTTGTAACACATACCTATGTTGAAAGCAGCATGTTTTATTCATCTTCAATGCTCCTCTGTCTATTCATCCATCAGTTCATCCATCAGAAGGCAGCCTTGCATGATAGTTGGAACATGGGCTCAGAAGCCAGACACACTAGATATAAATCCTGGCTCTACCACTTACTAGCTGTGTGATCTTGGTTAAGTCACTTCATCTCTCTGTGCCTCAACTCCCTCATCTGTAATATGTAATAATAATAGTATCCCCCCGTAGGGTTATTTGATGACTAAATGAATTGATACACATAATTACTTTAAAAGTGTTCTAGAATGTTATAGTAAGTATTCAATAAATGGATTTTGTTATGATTGACACGAAATGTACTGAGAATCTACTATGCACCAGGCACTTTGCTAGACTGTCACATCAGTGGGTACTCCATAAATATTTGAGGCGTGGCTGGTGAGACCTAACATTGACTCAGCCCTTTATTAGTCAGTCACAAAGGTCTTCCAGGTCCAGGGTTTCATTTAATCCTCACAACCCTTCCAGGGAATATGTCCTCACTCCTACTTTCACACAGGAGCAAAGTCCCTTCTGCTCTGCATTGCACAAGCACATAGTTCGGTGGGTAAAGAGTCTCCCTAGTGTTCACCTCACAAGCCCTCCAACTTCAGAGATTTTTTTCCATTCCCTCCTGCAGCTCCCTCGACTTCACATGGAGCATCTTTTTTAGCATCTGTTCAGCCTGACTCCCGTCATTAGATACATTCTTATGTGTTTATAATGCACCACTGATTTGTTTCAGACTAAATCGTGGGATCTAAAAATAAAGTGATGTTGAACATATTTCTCTGCATATTAACTTTAAAGAAATAGATTAATCTTTTAGAAATAATCAAAAATGAATGATCCACTCAGCATGTAGCAGTTACCAAAAAATAAAATAAAATAAAATAAAAACTTCTTGGATTCTCACTTTTCCTTTTTTTCCTGTTTCTGAAATTATTAATTTAGGTATATACTTCACAATTTTTCATTTTAAAAATTAAGTGGTTTAGTGAGCCTGTGGTCACCCAGTCATGTTATTCACCCGGGGACATTTAAATGGAAGCAAGATTCATTCATTCTCCAAGTCAAATTCTCATTTTCAAATATGACATTGCAGAATTGTCCTCATCATCCTAAGAGATGGAACAAAGAATAATTAAGAAAGTGACACGTAACGGTAGGAAAATTGTCTTCTGAAATTTCAGCCATTTATCGAAACACACATGTTCCATCTGTCTACTACAGGCTAGGCAAGCTGAGGGATCCGGGACTGAGGAAGGTGTGGCCCTTTTCCAAAAGTGCTTCCTTAGGAGGTAGTATAGGAGATGAGACTTCCACACAAATAACGACAATACAAGACAGAGAGAGTTCTGGAAAGGAGAGCAATGGGAGTAGGAAAGAGAAGTCAATTCCCGATGAAATAGAAAAATGATCTGCCTATTTGATAAATCATTTAAAATGTTTTCCTCTTCAATATACACGTGCACACACCTATTTTGACTATTTACTTCTTTTATGTTCTTGGAACCTGAAAATATTCTCAATCAGCAGCGCTTGGGTGTTTACCTGTCTCCTAGGCTTGGTGACACCGTTTCACTCACTTCGATGTTTTCCTATTACTCAGAAAGGGTTACATGTGCAGATAAATACACATTCCGGTTGCGACACTAAATAATGAGGCAAACTGCAGTTTATAAAATGCAGTTGTTCCATGCCACATTTCATTTTGGAAGAGGGAGGGCTACAGCCAACTGTGAACAATTACCAAATTGTCAATGGAATTCAATAAATGTTGTTTAAAAAAACTAATTATTTGTTACAATAACCAGCTACTACTGCCACTTTGTATTTGGAGGTTTGTAAACTGCTTCCATTTGAAATGTAATTGATTCCATTTTTATCATTTGTTCAAGTTTATGTGGTTGTTCACATCCTAAGAGATGATAACATCTATTTTCAGCAAATTATACATTATAATTCCTCATTCAAAAAGCTGTAACAGAAAACAAAATGCTAATTTATGCTGTAAACAAAACTACAGAATCATAATCACTCATTGTTAACATTAGGGACTAAACTGCTAGTGGAAATAATAAATTGGAGCAAAATGTGGTAGGGGTTGTTGGTTAGATTTTTCTTTCTTTTTCTTTGCATCTGTTTGGCTTGTTTTGTTCTGTTGTTACACAGCTAACACACTTTTTAATACTCTTTCAGGCCAGAGATCACATGGATGTCTTGTCTTCTTCCAGATAGAAGGCAGACATTCACTTTGGTCTTAGCTATTACCTGCAACTCCCTATTTCAAAGCTACAGGAAGATATGCTCACAACGCAATCAGAAGTGCATGCTAAAGAGAGGAAGCACGTAAGTACCATGCACCTGCTTTTCCACATTTCATCAAGTTTTCACACCTACATTTCTCTTTACATCAGCAATCTAACCCCCACCCCCACCCCCACCAGCCTACCGCATGCTTCTTCTGTATAAAGATCCCTCTGCAATCCCTTCTGGTCGAGGTGAGTGAGCCTTCCCCACTGGCAAGCTTCCCCTCTGCTTCAGGGAGTGCGTCAAATAAATAAATAAGTGCATGCAAACCCAGTAACTTGCAATGAATCAGGTCAGTCCTTATCAACAACAATAACAAAAGGGTTGGGGCAGATCTGGTACCATATCCCAATATTCTGCTTTGAAATATTAAATAACTATCTTCAAGTGCAATGACTGTAACATCACCTAGTGGCATTTTCTCTTTTCCTCTTTTTTTTTTTTAGAGCATCTAATCCAAAAGAAAGAAACATTTAAATATAATTATTATATCAAAAATGTGAATTCTTTGAAGGGACCAAAAAGTCACACTACCTTCTGGAGTAAATCACTTTTCTGCTGCCCTTTTATTTAATGCCGTCTGCTGTACACATTTACCTCTTTGCTGGCAAAGTGTGATCATTGATTTCCTATGGTCTCTCTGGAAGGAAGTTCTGCTTCCCTGATGATGACTACAAAGGGTAGGTGACCCCATTCTCATTCCAATGCAAACCCTGCACTTTTACATTTCCACTAGGGCCAGAGGAATGTGAAACCAGCGAGAAAATCTTTGCCCTCTTTGTAGAGACTGTCTTGCTGTAACTACTGACATTTAATGTTTGCCCTCCCCTTCCCACAACTGTATTTTGGAATATCACAATGTAAGGGCTGAACCACTAAAAGGCATTAGTTCATGATGGACATAAATGTTACGTGCATGATTTGGTACAGAAGACACCTGTTATAACATGGCCATGATGAGAAAGGTAAATTTTGGACTAACTCTCAAAAATAACTTTATGTAGTACAAGCCCAGAATGATATGGGTTAGTTTACAAAATGAAAGTGAGTGTATGCCTCAAAAAAATATATATATACACGATAAGGTTTTGATGTATCTGAATGATTATAAAGTTATTCTATTCATGTATCTTAAAATTACATTTCTTCTGTAGAATATTATTTTACTGATACATAAATTTGGAACAAGGCTCCCAATACATCATAATTATTCTACTTTAGAAGACCCTGTCTATCTCTCAAGCTGGAGCAATCATCCAAACGAAAAAGAATGGTAGGCTCAAACACCTTACCCATCACCAAAAACAAAAAAGCATCAGGTGGTTATGGTTGATTCTGTCAAAATAGACTTCACCTCATTCACCAAACAGAATTCTATCTGATTACATAAAAGAAAGAAAAGCGGGCAAACCTGGGCAAACAAAGGGGATCTTTACTATTTCATGAAGCCAGCAAATAAACGACACCACACAAACTTGCTAGAAATGTGCACATGGCCACTCAATGACTTTATGTTGTGAGAACAGTGGGGACAGCAAGAGGAAGCTGGCACAGACTGCCTGGGGGAGACCCGCTTTCCCCTAACTAGCATTGAGACCTCAGGCAAGGTACTTGCTCTCTCTGCCTTGTTTTCCTTATCTATAAAATGGGCAAAATAATAAAAGCACCTATCTCCTATGTTGTTATGGAGATGAAATGAGTCAAATACATGTAAAGTGTTTGCAACAGCATTGATAAGTGGCAGTTATTATCACTGCCCTTTAGTTCCCCAGTTTTAGGTTCATAGAAATTTACAAAGAAAAGTGAGCAATGTATTCGAGCTCATGTCTTAAGTAAGCTAGCTTTACTGGAAGACCCACATTAAATCAAAGTTATTACAAGTTTCTTTTACTCCTCTCTCTACTTAGGAGAAACTCAAAATTTAAAAAACTGGGATTATGTGAGCTGGATTCACAGGTGGATTTCTATAATATATTTAAGGTAAGTATGTAGAAATGCACTTAAAAACTATTTCGCAGTTCATAGACACATCTTCAGGAAAATAAAAATGTTTAAAATGTATAGAAGCCCAGTTTATATTTTCTGAACTGCTTTCTAACAACTGCGTAAATGGAGGACATTCCCAAGTCCTGGCTCATCTCCGTGGATGCAAACATTTTCACCGCTTTAAGAATTATGAAATATCCAGAGAAGAAGAAAAAAATATTGAATTCTTTATGGTACTTGGCCTGAATGGAAAAGAAGTGTTCATCAGTGGGCTGCTTTCTGCTTTGGCTATCCATATTCATGGAAGTAGTGCCAAGCCAAAAAAAAAAAAAGGCAGTCAGCTCAAGCTTTCAACAACTTACCCACATCCATTAATGATTCTGCACTGAAACTTCTACCCTGCTAGAAAAGATAGAGTGAGTATGAAAAATTACAGGTACTGGCCAACAAAAGTCCAGAGCTGAATTCCAAACAGTCACTGCCTACTCTAAGAAGACAGTGCCCTTACAAGGATGCCATTTTATATTCCTAGTCTGGAAAGTCTGACGAAATGGTAGGGGTGGGGAGTAGAGAAAGAAAAGTTAAAAAGCATAGTGTCTAGTGGTATAATGTCATTTTCAGAAACTCGGAGTTAAGCTACCCCGTAACCAAAGAACTGATCAATCGGATGAGTAAAGTCAGATGTCTATCCTCGTGGACATCCAAGCAGTCAGCTAATTGGCTCCATTTTTCACTTTCAATTGATTGCTTCAATATCATACAAACCTGGCCTGCTTCAATTGGGGCTTACATAAGTGACAACTAGTAAGGTGACCTAGGTCCAAACTGCACGCAGTAATGACCACCCCACAGTCAGCTTCATGACGGAGACAGAAAGCTTAAACAACTACAGGAGAGCATCACAGGTTGAAAAGCACAACGTGAAAAAGATAAAGCTCAGTTCTGGAAGCTTGCACTACTGCCATCCCTAGGCGTGAAACTGTAAATTAAAGAATGGTCTGCTGTCTGCTGCACTGAGCCAAATCAGAGACATTTCACATACACACTTTAATTGGGGGTTTCATTCTAATTGAAGAAATAAATTCTACCTAAGCAGATGCTCCCCCCACACACACACTTGCTATGGTATGTTTTGCACGTTGGCAAGTGGGCGCAAAATATCTGCAACATGGTTCTACTCAGATATAGGCTAGAATCTCCCAGTTTTTAAATGGTAACAGATGTAGTTTCGGCTCTAATACACATTGGGCTCTCTCCAAAAAAATCACCCCCCACCTCCCCAGCTTTAATAATAAAATGTCAAAGAAAAACTAAAAACCTCCTGGTTGATGATAATTTGTGGTTGGTTTTTTTGTTTGTTTCTGTTTGCATTTTTTAGTAATGAATAAATGGCCCAGTTGTTTCCAATCTTCCAGGTCTATATATCAAGAACCTCCATCTTCATTATTTTTTTCATTTGCTTGTTTATAACAAGAGGTGTCATAATCATGTTTCTTGTGAAAATGAAAGTAATCAAAATGCCTTGTGGTTCCAGGAAAAGAGCTTCTTAGGGAGACATGCCTGCCTGCTATTGATGTTGCAAAAAGGCTCCTTTTACATGGTATTAGATGTTGAGAGCACATCATATTGATCTAGAAATAAAAAGCTTGATTTTTTTTAGTGCAGTCAACCCTACCTTCATAAGCATTTTATAACACTAGGAAGAGGGTTTTATTTTTAATTGAGGTAGAGTAAACAAATTATATTTGAAGGGCCCGGTTATTTTTAGGAAACAGAAGATATGTAAGCATTTTGGCAGCAATTCAGGTAAAATCATGAATAAGTCTCACTCCTTCAAACTTGGCCCAGGCCTCCCTATAGCAGCTCTGCCCGAATCCAAGATGAGATTTAAAGTATTGCCTTTGGTTTATCCTTTTTCTTCGTAGGAACACTGAGGAGCAGGTTTCTCGGTCATTTGCCGATGCTCAAACACTGGAAGTGCCAACTGGAGCTCAGGAAGGCCCTTATAGCTCTGGAAGGCACACACAGTCTTCTCCCCTGAAAATGGTGATTGTGGCTGCGTTGGAAACCACAAATCCCGGTTAAGACTCATCGCCCCGGCTGCATTTGCCACCAGAGATTACAGCTTCGGCAGCCTTTGACGGCACCTTCTCCTAATGATGTACATCTCTCATTTGTTTCTGTACTTTATCTTAAAGTTCATACCGCACCACTGGAAGAAGAAATCAATACTTCAAATAATCTCCCTTTCCCCATCACACAATTTCACTGCACTAAGAGTAGCACGCTACCCAACACCAGCCCGTGAGCTGATCATCCCCCATAGAGCAGCGCCAGCTGCTTTATCAGAAATTCTTTCGATCTTCTTAGCAACAGGAGACTCCCTTTCTAGAAGATGCTGCCTTTTGGGGAAATGCTTTTCCACCTCAAGTTAAACTAACTTTACCCGAAGAAACCGTTAGTTTTCAACCCCCCTCACTCCCCGCCCTTCCGTGGTTCTCTCCTTCCTCCAAACCTGGACCCTTCCCCTCCCTCTCGCCCACCTCCTCCGTTTTCCGAGGAGTTCGCACGTGACTGCCTGGCTGGCGGAATCGGGCCGCAGCCCTCCGCTTTTAAACGCTCTAAAGCGACTTGTTTCTATCTCCCTGAAGATGCTGCGAAACCTCCCATCGCTGTAAAGCCGTATCACTCAGTGCCTCCCTAGACTCGAGTCTCCTTTCTCTCCCTTCAGAGGAATACAAAGTGCCTGAGTTTCGCGGCCCCGAGGTGCAGGTCGGAGGCACGCGCCTGGAAACTTGTCCTGACGCCTCCGACTCCAGGACTGGGGGGCGCGGCGCTGCCGAGGAATCCCGATGTCGGCCGGGCTTGTGCCGGCTGCGTGGTTCAAGCCTTTCGTACGCCGCCTCGGTCCTCAAAGGCGAGCTGGGGTTGGTTTCTGAGTCATCGAGACACACACACGCACAAGCATACTCACACTCACACACATGCAGGCGCTCAGACGCCCGCTCCTGGAAAGCTGGAGTTTGCCGAGCCGGAGGGGTCGTTGGCTCTCGGCAATCCGGAGCGGGCGTCGGGAGGCGTGGAGAGCACCCAGGGCCCGCCCGGCGGGGCAGCCTCGAGAAAAGCCCCAGCGCCGGCCACAGGCAGCCAGGACGCCCCTTGGGGCCCTGCTTGCGCCTCTCCAGGGTCCCCAACTCCAGCGCCGGCCCGACCACCTCGCCAGTTTCTGCAAGTTTATACTTGCAGCGCGGCCTCCCCTATCCCGGCCGCCGCGCCGCGAACCCTCACTTCCCGCGCCTGGGCTGCCCTCCCGCCCCGCCGGGGGCTCCGCGCCGGGCGCACGGCTGTCGTACTTCCCGGGGGCGGTGCAGACGCCCCCGCCAGCGGCGGCGGCCGGGCGGTCTGGCCAGAGCTCGCCGCCGCCTCCCACTGCTACTGCCGCGGCGGCGGGAGCCTCTCCAAGGCTCCTCGGCAGCCCTTATGCATTATTCACTGGGGTGGCCGCGGCGCTTTCCGGAGAGCCCACGCCGGAGAGGCGAGGTCTTCACCTGGCACCTGCTAGTTTGGCGATTTGTTTCTTGGAAACTTGGGGTGATGCGGGGGTGGCGGGGCACATTTTTCGGTTGTTTGCTTTGGGGATTGGCGTTTTTGCCTGGAGCTCGCTGGAGCGCGCTGCGCCCGGGCCCCGGAGGGAGCGCGCCAGCGCCGGCGAGCGCGGCGGGCAGCCCCGCGAGCGACCGAGGCTGGCTGGCGGGCTCCAGGGGAGAGGCGCCTCGGCGGCCGAGCGACCTGGGCCAAACAGAGCTCTTTTCCTCGACACCCTCCCACCCCCCGCGGGCCCGCTCCCCCCGCAGCGCGCGCTCGGCGGGGCCCGGGAATCCCCGGCGCCCCGGACCGCCCACCGAGTTGCCGCTGCCTTTCACCACTCACTGCTCCTCCACCTCGCCTCTGGCCCCAACTTTCCCCAGCCCCGACACGCGAGCGCGCGCACACACACACACACACACACACACGCACGTACACACACCCCTCCCCTCCCTCGACCCCAGCTCCACTTCGCCGTGTAGTTTGGAGATGACAGATGCCTGTAGACTTTCACCAAACAAGCGGTGGGGGCAGCAGACTACAACAGTTATTTAATTAAAAGGCATTTTTCGTCTATTTCTCGCTCCAGCTCCCAGAATAGCTTTTTCACCCCTAGACCCTAAGCACATGCCTGTCTCTCCAGATTACCGGTGGCCCGCTGACACCCATCTCCTTCCACGCCCCCCCTTCCGGCGTGTACCCCCAGCTTTCCTGGGCCCCCCGAGTCACACCGACACGCACACCTACAGGCCGGCGGCGGGGAGCGTCTAGGGCACGATGCAGCGGGACTGCATTGCACAGTCATCAAAGTTAAGTGTGTGTGTTTGTGGGGTGCTCGTGCGCGCCGGGGGAGGCGCGGGGTCAAGAGGAGCGGAGCCTCCACTCTGCCCCCCCAACCTCCGCGGGTCAGGGGACGCCTCTACTTGAGATTGCAGCCATTTTAGGGAAAGAGGTGGCTCGGAGCCCGAGGGGAGTGAGGGGGCACAGCACGTCACGGGGGGACTCGCGGCTCCGCAGCCCCTCGGCGCAATTGGAGGGCGAGCAGGCGCCGGGCGCACAGGGGTGCGGCGCCCGCGGCGACTTGGGGAAGGTTGCGCTCGAGTTCCCTGGTTTTGCCTGGAGTTGTTCGGGGTAACGCGTCGGCTCCTGCCTCTTTCTCGGGTTCCCGCTAGGCTGAGAGGTGGGGGGGAGGTGTCGATGGCAGATTGGGCACGGGAGGGACGCAACAGACCCCTGGGGACTGGAGAGCTAGCGCTGGGGGAAGGGGGGGCACCTCCTCTCGCCGGTTGGCGCTGACCCAGACAGTGCAACCCACTTGGCCCCCCATCCTCCCCACCCCCTCCCGAGCCTCTGCCTCCCCGCCGAGTGCCAAGTGAGCGCGCGGCGGGGGGCGCGGGGCGCGACGCCGCCAGGCACCGAGCCACCCCTTACCTGGTTGGAAGGGGTTTCCCAGGAGGAGCCGTAGTTGTAAAAGAAGGAAGAGAAGACGGTGTCTTCCGACAGCCCGCAGCCCGCCATGCTCTGGATGCAAATAAAATGAGGAAAGAAAAAAAAGCACACACACACACAAAAGCAACCCAAAATTGTCAAAATCAAATTAAACCAATAAGCCAAGAAGAAATTCTCTCCAAAATAAAAAAAAAAGGAGGGGGAAGGGAATGGCAAAGGGAACGGAAACTCTCGGCGGTGCTCCCTCTCCGGGTGAGGAGGGATGCTCGGGCTGCTGCCGCCGCCGCCGTCGCCGCCGCTGCCGCCTTCTCAAGACGGTACCTCGAGAGGTTCGTCCTGACTTGGGCAGCCGCCGCCGCCGCCTGTGCCGGCTGCGTGTGTGCGCGCGTGTGTGTGCGTGTGCGTGTGCGGCGTGTGTGCGCGCAGAGCGAGAGACCGCAGGGGAAGCGAGAGGGCGAGAGAATGAGCGAGCCGGGATGGAGGGCGGGCGCAGAGGCAGAGCGGGCGGGCGGGCGTGTGCGCGCGGGGGTGCGTGCGTGTGTGTGTGTGCGCGCGCGCGCGTGGGGCTGGGTGTGCGTCTGTTTGGGGAGCTCACCGGAGAGCCGGGGCCGTCACGTGGGCGCGCTGACTCCGCCGGCTGCCGGGGACAGCCTGTACTACAGCCCCGGCCACTAAATCAGCCCGAGCCGCCAGACCTTCGCAGCCCGCGGCCGGCCCGCCGCCCTGCCCCACCTGCTCGCCATCCCGGCCGGGCCCTGCGAGCCCCAGGACGGCAGGGGGCGCGGGTGCGGCGGCGGGCAGGTGGCTGGGTGGGTGGGGAGGGGGCTCCCCCTGAGCCCAGGAAGGGAAAAGAAAGATGCGCGCAGAGACACACAGGCCCCCGCTACACCTCGCACCCTGCGAGCAAGCCTTCCTCCCACCCTGTTTGAAGATTTTTTTTTTTTTAATTCCCAAAATTGCTTTCCCGTGCTGAAATCCCTCTTCCAGCCACGGGAAAATTATTCTCACGCAGTTGCTCTGTCTCAATTTTCTTTCTTTCCCGGTGCCCCAGACCCCCGCGCGCGCGTACACGCAGGCACACTCACACACACTCACACACAGTCACACACACAGACACACACACACACTCACACACACCGGTGGCCGCCTCCTCCCATCCCAAATGCAAACCCACTTCCTTTTGCCGGTTGCTGTAGTTAAGCTAAGTCAATGCTACATCAAACTAGGCTAGGCTGAGAGGACTGGAAAGTGGATTTAGGGGACAATACTGCCCCAGCAGGAAGAAAGGCTCTCGTTTGGCGTTCTGTTGATTTAACAGTTGAAAACGAAAAAGGATTTTGTAGCTTCTGCACTGAAACTCAGGCCCCTTGAGTCACAATTCTTTAAGGGGAGCTATTCTCTTAAGTCCATTATATGAAATAAAAATGAAAACGGTTATAATTTCCTCCACCTTTCCCCTCAAGACGATATTTTAGAACCAAACCTTTCTCGGAGTCTTAATTATCGGGTGACTGGAAGTTTTTTTCTGAAAAAGACATTCCCTACCTCCTCCCCCTTACTCTTTATATAGATATTTATAGAAAGTAAGATTCACATAAAACCCAGCCTATCCGTGTAAGATGCTCTTTCTTACAAGTATTCGAGTCCTCCCAGGAAAATTTGAAACAATCTCTTGTAGTCAGTTTGTATTGTTTTCTTTCTGGATCCTTTTTCCAAATGCCCATTTTTATTCAAACCAATTGTGTTGTTCCAAGAGTTCACACTTCCTCTTGTAAATTCCCCACCTGAGGCTGAAATCCTCTGTGAAATAAACATTTCCACAGCAACCCAGTGATGTCAGAAACATCGGCTCATGATTTCAGAGGGGAGGAAATAAGGCAGGAGGAAAGGATGGCTCTAAAAAGACAGTTCCTTTTTCCTTGCAAATAGCATGGCTCCCAGTAGAAATTCAGAAAACATTTCTGGCTAAATACCTGTTTTTCTGAGATTGACTTATTTTTCAAAGATATGTCAAATGACCTTTTGTAAAAAAAAAAAAAATAGGTCACCCATCCTCTTTTCCTCTTTTTTTGGATTCATAAAGAATAGTGTTTCAAATCAGTGGTCCCTAACCACACTGGCCACTATAGATTTTAATGAAGGGAAATAGGATGTTTTCTAAAAATTGATGTTGGAAAGAATGAGAACATTGAGAGATGAAATGTAATGTACTAACTTCAGAAATAATGTACTAACTTCAGTAAATAATGCTGACTTACCCAACTTCAAAAAATACAATAGTTTTTTTTTAAAGTATTAGGCTCACAGAAATTATATGCAGTTATCAAAATTAATGCTGACCTCACCAACAGTGAATAGAGGGGCTTCTCTTCCATCATTCCTTCTATTGTTTTCTGTGTCCCCTGGCTGGGAGAAAGAAGGGAATCATTCTTCATGCTGCCCCTGTTTAAATCCCCCTGCAGTCCCACCCCTGTAAACATTAAATGTAAAGAGACTGGAAAATATGAAATTAGGCCCAACTTCGGGAGTTTCTGGGGCTTACTGTCTAAATAAAGTTCTTTACATACAGAGCACTATAGAAATTCACAGTTTGTGAAGTGCTTTCTATGTGTATATTAGCCCAAGTTAAAGTTCTGTTCCTGCAGCCACTCGTTGCTTCCCTGCTCTCAGTTGAGGTCCCACTTCCACGCCAACAGATGTTAGTTCCGTCTCTGTTATCCCTTCTCTTACTTGTTTAATGAAGGCGTTTATTCTTTACAACAATCTTGGGAGAATCAGGACTTCTTATCTCCATCTCACAGATGTAGAAATAGGTTTGGAGATGCTAAATAACCTACCCGCCAAGACCCAGCTATAGGGTGGTAGGTGTTGAACCCAAACTCTGTGACCGCACCTGCCTCTTTTATCCGTATCTAACTGAGCCCATCATAGTGCTGCTCTTGAATGACCGTTTCACCCACTCATCCCCAACAAATGGAGTGTTTCCAAGACTCTAATTATCCCCAAACTGATGGCAAGTGTACATTTCTGACCTGTGTTAATTTAAAAATTAATTGTGTGTTCATTAGCTGATCCACTCTTCACGAGAGCCCTCTTAAGCAGCTATTATTATTTTTGTTTTATAGATGAGGAAACTGAGGCTCAAGGAAACACCCCAAACTCCCACTGCTACATACAGCTAGTAAGTGGCAGAGGTGGGTCTTGAACCAAAGACTTCTAGCTCATGACTCCCCTTTCCCTGCAAGTTAGTCTTTCCCATTGCCAGACACACAGGGAATCAAGTACATGGATCCCCTGAGCAGGCGCAGGGCCTGCAGAGGCAGGAGGGAGGGGCAGGAACAGGTGAAAAGGATCTCCTCTGAGCACAAACAGGGGAACATTTGTAGAAATGAAGTCTGGCCTGCAGCCCCAAACATTTGGCTCCCCTCAGATCTCCAGTTCTTTCTTTTATAAACAGGAAAGCTCCAAAGAGGGCCCCCTAAGTAGTTTCCTGATAAAATCCCTGCCCAGCTTGCCCCTCTCCTGGGGCAGCCCTTCCACCCTGAAAGAATCCTGCCATCCTCGGTAGATTTGCTCACCTGGCATTAGCACAGTAACACGAAGGTTTGTTTGCTAGTTCCCAACAACATAAAAACAAGCCGCCGCCCCCCCCCCAATCCCCACTGGGGCCCAGAACAGATGGAGACAGCCCCTCGGGAAGCAGAGGGAGCCGCAAGCTCATTGAGAAAAGATCACTCCAGCCACCTTGCCAACTCCTTGCTGTGCAGTATTCAGAAGGCTGGAGATGGAAACGCAAAACAGAAAGCTTTTTATTTCCAAATCCGCCGTGGTTGGTTCTCTCAAGACAAACCAAACTTTCTTCTGCATGCATTCCTTTAGCGTATTGCCAAGTCATTCTCTGTCACATCGAAAACATGTGTTTTGTTGAGTGGATATTATCCCATTAATGAGAAATCCATCTTTATTCATAAACACTTTGCCCCCAAGAAATAAGTTTTGCATTAATCCCGTATTGGAAATGGTTAACGGTCCAGATGATCCCCGGGTGTTTTCCTTGTTTATAAATGAGGTGCATTAACACTCTTATACCACTAGGGTATCATTTAGTGAAAGGCTGCTCTGCTTTGCAGATGCAAGAGGCCAAATTCTTGTAGATGTGGATAAAAAATGATCGTTTTGGCTAAATCTGCAGATGGGAAGCAGATGCAATGTACAGAGGAAGTAGATTTCATTTAGTCTCCTTCCTTTATTAAAATAAAGCCTGCTAATCTGTCTTGTTTAAAAAAGCCCTCTGAATACAAACGTATGTGTTAACTCAAGGCAAAGTGGAAACCAATATTTTTCCTGCCTTCAGTAAGTTTATAGTCTCAACAAATGTTGTTTGGCCTACCAGATTTTTTGGTTGCCAGTGTTTCTTTGTAATTGTTTAAAAATTTACATCATCATCTCATACAAATTAGAATTACCCTGGGGAAAGATAAAAATTAAGAAAAAGTAGTGAGACACAGAAAAGTGGAGAGGGCAAAAGGAATGCTATAACAAAAGCGGAAGACATCTTCCATGGAAAGCACAAATGACAAGGGCAGGGAGGAAGACGCAGCAGTTAATGAAAAAGAAACCAAGGTAGAAATGAACCTCAAAAGAGGTAGGGCAATAGTAATAACAAACACTTATTGAATGCCTCTAAGGTGCCAGACATGGTGTTAAGCACATGACAATCTTTCCTACTTTGGGCTTCCCAGAGACAAGGATTGGAGTGCAAGTTGTTTATTCGGGAGGTGGCCCTGGGAAACACAGATTGAGAAGTAAGAGAAGCAAGAGAAAGCAGTGGAAGAAGCTGTCAAAGGTGCAACTGCAGATAACAAGAGCTTAGTCCTGCTTGGGTCCCTCTGGGAGCCAATGTAAAATGCACACTGCAGCATGACCCTATTCAAAGGGCAAGGCAGCTGGGGCACTTTTTGATCCTCCAGCTCCTCAGCAGAAGGCTGCTTCCAGGTGCTGATGCACATCTGGCCTGTGGCCAGCATGGGTGCAGTGGGGTCTGACAGCCAGAGAAAGTGGTCAGGCAAAGCGATGCAGCTGCTGATGTTGGAACCTGGGGCCATGTACATGGAAATGGTCAGGGCGGTGGAGGTCTGGATGGGGCACCAACAGCATCTGTGACACAAACATTAACTCATTTAATTTTACAAAAACCTCATGAAGTGGGAACTATTACATTTCCAGTGTTTCCCAAGAGAACGCAGTCTAAGAGAGTGAGGAGTGGCATCTGTTGTTTTTATCCATCTAGCATCAGTTCCCTCTTCTGGGAACAGCCCCCTGCTCGTCCTTTGAGAAACATTCCCTTCCCCATCTCAGTGATCTAACCTAACTCCCTCCCTCCAGGGATGTGCCAGGGACCCAAGTTGACTCAATGAGAACTCTGCCTGAGATTTTCACTGAGAAAGAGAGGTGTGCTTACCAGGAGAGCTAAGCTGGGAGAACGGAAGCCTGGCTCTCTTCCAGACCATGTTATTCCCACAAGAATGAACCCAACTGCTTGAGAATGAAGCCCATAGGAAAGGGAGCCTGAGAGGAAGCTCCCCAGATTCCTGACTTATATCTCTGGAGCGACTGGATCCAGCCCAACCTGAAGCCAGATACTTCCCTGGACTTTCTGGGAGTATAAACCAATAAACTTCTCTTTCATTATAACCCAGTTTGAGGCTGATTTATAGAAGTTAAACAACTTGGCCAAGATCACATATCCATTGACTGTGTAGTGATATTTAAACCCACATAACTCTGGTTCCATATGTTCCCAACCACCATGCTCTAAGTGGTACTTAGCATCTGTGGCAGGACAGAGCTCAAAGCCACATCACCCTTCTCATTGCCTGGCCTTCACTTGGAGCCTCTTTCCTGCCAGAAGCAGCTGCCAATTTGTTTAAGAGGACAATTGATCAGGGTGCATCTCAGCTTTATTTGAATTTTTTGTTCCATCAAATCATTAAAAGTATGGGAATGTTTTGATCACTTGGAAAAAGTCTGGAGTGGAAGTGAGAGAAAGTTTAAAAAGAAAATAGGGAAATAAGACCTTCAACTCTTGCCTTTTTTCTGATGAGCCAGTCAGAAGATATTTACGGGCAACCCCTTTATTAGTTAGGACTCTTGATTGCAAGTGACAAAAACCCAACTCCAGTGGCTGAAACAACCACAAAAAAAATTTTTTAAAGAACTTTATTGGCTCACCTAACTGAAGAGCCCAAGAGGAGGGCTGTTTTCAGGCAAAGCTGGTCTATGTAAATCTGAAACTGTGACAACAACACAATTTCTTGGCTTTGTTTGCCTTTGGGTTGACCTCGTTCTCGATCCCATGTGGAGCCCTCAGCATTTCCTTTGGCTCACTCTTTCCTTTGTATCAGTGGTCCTAACAGAAAGAGAGAAGAAGATAGATGTCTCTCTCTCTCTCTCTCTCTCTCTCTCTCTCTCTGTCTCTGTGTGTGTGTGTGTGTGTGTGTCTCAACAGTCCTGGCAAAAATCCTGAGATTCCAAATCACTGGCTGTGGGCTCTGCTTGGGTTACGTGCCTATCTGTGCCTGTTGACACTAATTGCACTGGCCAGTAGGATGCAGTATTGTAACCGGCCAGGCTTCAGTCACGCATCCATCCCTGGCTCTAGAAGTCAATAATACCAAAGCAAATGAACTAAGATTGGAGAGGATGTGGCTCCCCAGAGAAAAATTGGGGCACAATATGTTAATCTTCCACTTTGGGAAGAATGATGATTGGATATCAAGCAGGCAGAAATGACATCGTACCCATCATCCACATCGCACCTACTATGCGCTCAGCACGGTGGTTGACGTTACAGAGGACGCATGACCTCTTTCCTGTCTTTAAATAACACGTACTACATTCAGGAAAAAAGTTTCACTACATGTAGAATAACAAAGAAAATATGTAATTATGGGCCCAGCACGCTTCTGCTGCACGACTCTGCTACCTAGAAAATATATAATTATAAATGAAGTTAATTGATGCGCATATTGCAGGTTGTTCTTTGCAGGCAACAGAATTCACTTTAGATACTTTAAGCAGAAAGTCTTAGGCAATTCATATAATTCCTGGGAGAGTCAGAGAATTGGATTTGGATGCTACAAATAGGAACAAAGCCTCCAGGAATAAAAGCTGTATGACACTCGGGACTGGACACCAGAAACTCTACCAGCCACGGTCTTGGAAGAACAGGAAGTTTGATCACTGCATTTGCCAGGACATCTGATCTCCCTGCACTCAGCAGCCACCATGCATTTCTCACAGCCGCCTGTAAGACTGGAGAAGGTGTGTTTGCTTGGGGCTACCTTGGTCACATGGGTGACCTTACCTGCAGAGGAGTCTGGGAAATGTAGTTTTTAGCTTTCTGGCCTCTAAGTACCAAAGGGTTAATTAGGAGTGCGTTGCAATGGCTGCTAGAGTGAGTTAATATGAAATGTCTGCCACAGAGCAGTCACAGGCATTCAGTGGCGAGAAGAAGATAAAGGCTGGGCTCGAGAGCTGATCCTCCGTCACACTGGTGGTCTGACTTGGCTCTGACGTTTGCTAAACTATTAGAGGACATAGATGCCAGGGGCTAAGGTATCCGCAGAAACCACACCTGGACCATACATGCTGTAAGTCCTGGATGCCATTTGAAGACAGATGATGGCAAGTCACTTGTCCATGGGAGGGCAGTCAGGAGGAACTCGGGGCGGTGTCATATAAGCAACCTCGACACCTCCCTGCCCTTCAGTACCCATGTGCAATGCCCCTCCTTAAATACTCCACTCTTTCCCTTTCCACTCAGTCACCTCGGCCAGGCCACCCTTCTCTCCTGTCAGGCCCTAACAGGTCTTCTTGCATCCATTCTTGCCCACTCTTTACCCTGCAAACAGAATAATCTTTTCAAAGCACAAACCTAATCACAGCTCCCCTTCAATGGCTTCCATTGCTCTTTGGATTAAAACCCAAATCCTTAAAATGATCCCTTCCAATTCCTCCAATCTAGCCACCTGCCCCCCACCCCAGGTCTGGCATGATTTTCCACCATCCCATGTGGCCTTCTAAGGAGCCACAAGGCCCCTCATAATTGGGTTCCTGCCACATGCCCCTCCAGTCTGGTCCTAAGGGACTTTCTTCTCTGCTCTTCTCACGGGCCTCCCAACCCACAAGAGGCTTCCGCGTGACCAGCAGGCTCCGGGGCTCACAGACGTTGGATCCCTCCACATCATTCTGGCTTTGCCCCCACTGTTTCCTCTGCCTGGATGAGTTTCCCAGCCTTCCTGCCCAGCAAAGACCCTCTCACACTCTCATGTGGACGTCACCTCCTAGGGGAATGCCCCTCGTGCCGTCCCAGAGGAAATCCCAGCATCTCTCTTCCCCTGCTTTTCCCCACTGCCCTGGTCCACTCCCCACAGCCCATCTTATTCTCTTTAGTTCTCCTCACCTAGCCCAGGACCTACTCAATAAAAGTTGACTGAACAAGACTGAATAAACTTTAAAAAGAAGAAGAAGAAGAAAAAAAGCAATCCCCCTACGCAGAAAGCAATAATAAAGAAAATGTGTTCTACTACCACCTTGAGACCTCAATTAATGTGCTTTTCTCCTTGTGAATCCTTGCTTCCAAACAAACGGAATCTGACAGGCCGAATTAAATCATTTATCTTTCTGGTTCTCTGCCTTGGCTCTAACACTGGTGAAAAAGCCCTGATATTTCATAAAAGATTGGCAAAAGCAAGAGCTACAGCCTGGTACCTCGACTTTATCTGGTTGTGCAACCCAGATATACACGTATGCAGGAGAAAATGTTCATTGCCAGCGTTTCTTTGGAATCAAACGCCAAATTGCCATATTTGATCAGTTTGTTTTCTCATATATACCCTAAAGAGCCTGTGTGTGTGTGTGTGTGTGTGTGTTTATGTGTGTACTTGCCAACTGTGTTACTTCATACATGGCTAAAGCTGTGAATTACAGAGTGCAAACAGCCTTAGCAATAAAGAACACAACCAAAAATGCAGAAAACTTCCGCTAAATCAAAATGCATTATACATTTTAATGCCTTTTGATTTTGAGTGACCTATGGATTTCCAACCATGGGCCAGCGAGGTAACAAAAGATCATTTCCGCTCTGCCCTGTATAATTAAATACCTAGATGAAGTTTTCTCTGGTTCTACTTTCAGAGCCAAACAACACTTGTTTGCATTCCATCATCATATATAAACACCCACGCACCAGGATAATTTACCTTTGCTGTTCTGTCACTAGACCCTTAAATCAGGGCACCCTGAACTGCATTTAAGCATGTCAGAGAGGGCCTTGGTTATGAAGCCTGCAGTATTTATTTTTCTTTAAATAACAAAAATATTCTATTTACCGTCCACTATTTGCAAAGGGATAACATGCGGGTAACACTCCATAGGTAATCCCCTCCTGGGGTCTGAGGATTTGAACATCTTTTTTTCTTCAAACCTTTGTCTGAGAGCTGCTGAGTTGTCACTAAAGAGAGTGGTTTGCATTCATTTCTGCTCACTTCTCCTGCCAAGATCCGGAGAGTGAGACCCCAGTGAGATGGCTTCAGGGTCAGACAGAAAGAAGGAAGGCAGTGGGGAGAGCCCGCGACAAGCTGGGGACTCGGTACAGCTGGAAACAGCCTGAGAGACATCATACAGCGTGGTGGTTCAGACCCAGGCCCCTCGAGCTTGACCAAACACACAAATCCTCCAGGGATTTTGTTGCAATGCAGATTCTGCGGTGGCAGGGCTGGGCTGGGGCCTGGGATCCTGCATTTTCTAGCAAGCTAATGGGTGGTGCTGATACTGCGGGCCCAACCATTTGAGCATTGAGGAGCTTTAGACCTCAGGCTCGGAGTTAGGCAGTACTGGCTGGGAACGCCCTTCTTGGTAGCCGGACGATCTTGGGCAAATTACTGGACTCTATTGGCCCTGGATTCCTCATCCGTTCACGAGCAATGATAGTACCTGCCGGGCTCGTCTGCACCGGAGGGGTTGAGAGTAATGTCTGACATGTCAGAAAAGAATTTGTCAAGTGTTTCTTACTATTATTTGATAGTGATGAAATGGGGACCAGGGCCTACCTTCCTCCCCTCCACAGGGAGTGTGCCTTGCTTCCTTTTATTATTTTATTATTTTTAATATTTAGAGTTTTCTTGGTTTTATTTTCTCATTGGACAAGGTAATACACATTCGTGAAAAGAAAGAAGAGGAGGAAGATAGAGAGGTAAAGACAGAGGGAGAAAGGAAGGAAAGAACAAAATAAAATAAGAAAAGATTTCCAGAGAGATCAAGTGACGTTGTGGTCTATACACTTCCAGACGTACACACACATACTCTAAATAATGGAATTATGCTGTACATACTATTTTGCAATCTTTTATTTTCACTCGATACATCACAACGACAACAGGTACGATAGTAGGAACAGCAACAATAACAACAGCTAGTCTTTGTTCGGTGTTTCCTGTGTGCCAAACACTCTTCTAACACACTGCAAGTGTGTTAACTCATTAATTTTCATGACAGTTTGACAGGGACTCTTATCCTCCCCATTTTATAAATGAGGAAATTAAGGCCCAGAAAGTATGATTTCCCCAAGATCACACGACGAGTAGACGAGGAAACCAGGCGGCCTGGGGGCACTGCCCTCCCTCTGATCTCTACGTTCTGCATCCGGATTACTTCCCACCTATCATACCCTGAACATCTGTCCATGCCATTCCATATTTCTTGCACATCCTTTTTGGTAGCTGCATAGTATTTGTGGTCTATTAGCATCTCCATTTTACAGATGAGCAAAGCAAGGCTCGGATGATCAATAGGTTATCAGAGAGTAAGTGGAATGACCATGGGCTGCCCGCAAGTCTAGGCTCTGTCTACGCAACAATGCTCTGTCAGGAACAGAGACATCGAGCACCTACTATCCACACAGGGGATTTGCTGATCTCAGTGGGGAATGGAAGACGACGGGATCCTTACTGTTGTAGAACTTGCTGTCCAGTGGGTCAGGACATGCAATAAGATAAGTAAGCAAGTACACCAAGAAGATGACTTGAGATATTGGTAAGTGCTAGGAAATCGATTCACCCCTGTGATGTGACAAACGTGAGTGGCAGTGATAATTCAGGAAGACTTTGAGGATGTAAGAGTTGAAGTGACACCCCGATGACAAGAGGAGGTAATCACACAGTAATCTAGAGGCAGATTTATTTAAATCTCTCAACATAAAACAGAAGCTAATGGTGACCCTAGGGAATGGTGATCACGAATGTCTTTTGCTTTGATAATCCTCATGAAGAACATGAGAGAGAGAGAGCAGGCAGAGTGGACATGGAAAGGCAGAGGCTGGTGGAGGTGAGCCAGACTCTGTCCTCTGTGTGGCCTTCGACACAGTCTCAATCACCTCATCTGTAAAATGGGCCTGTGATTCCTACCTTAGGGCAGGGCTGCCGTCAACATGATATGGAATAACCACGTAACGTAGTGGTCCCCAACATTTTTGGCACCAGGGACCGGTTTCATGGAACACAATTTTCCCACAGACCAAGGGGTTAGAAGGGGGATGGTTTTGGGATGATTCAAGCACATCACATCGATTGTGCAGTCAAACCTCTCTGCTAATGATAATCTGTATCTGCAGCTGCTCCCCGGCGCTAGCATCACCGCCTCAGCTCCACCACTGCAGATCGTCAGGCATAGACTTGATAAGGAGCACGCAACCTAGATCCCTCGCACGTGCACTTTACAGTAGGGTTGGTGCTCCTGTGAGACTCTAATGCCACCACTGGTCTGCCAGGAGGCGGAGCTCAGGTGGTGATGTGACTGATGGAGACTGGCTGTAAATACAGATTCACCTCCTGCTGTGTGGCCTGGTTCCTAACAGACCATGGACCCGTATTGATCTGTGGTCCCCAGGTCTGTGGCCCAGGGGTTGGGGATCTCCATGGTAAGGCACCCGGAGGACCCTGAACACTTTTGCTGCTGTTGACATTGACACTCAGGGTTTGCTTGGTCAGTCTGATGAAGCAGCAAATCTAAGATATTAAGACATCAGCATTAATCAATAGGAGAAGAAGAAGATTCCTGAGACCTCACACACTGTGTGTTTTGAGTCTGTTGGGCACTGTCTCCACACCATGAATAAGATTCAGATAAGTTTGCTCAGTCCTCTGCTCAGTCTCATCCCCAGGGCAACCTGGAAAATTCGGAGTAGTGACCTTTTGTTTCTCGGTTCACCTGTCTACTCTGATACACTGAGGGTGGGGACTACCTGGGCTACCCATGGCCACCTTTGACCTTTGTAACTGCCAGGTGGTGCCACCTTTGAGGGAGAGAGGCCTCTGGGCAATCTGTCTCGCCCATGGCAATTAACCACTTAGCCAGGGCCCTAACAATGTGCCGGGCCCTAGGCTACGCACTCTCCAGCCATCAGCTCACTTCTTCCTCCCTCCACCCATTCTCCCCGTTTTACAGACAAGGGGACTGAGATTCCAGAAGTTACAGAGCTTGGCTGACATCACACAGCTAGGTAAGCGGCTGGCTCGGTGCTGGGTCCTTTTGTCATCCAAAGTACTGAGTCCTCACAACAGCCATCAGGACTTTCTGCTGCAGAAACCACTTATTCCCCTGCTTTCCCCAGGTTAGTTCCAACCTCGCCTTCAGATCTCGGTTTGTGTCACCTGCTCAGTGAAATGCCCACATTATGCGCTCGGCAAGCTCTGCGTTCTTCATCCCGCCTGTCACAGCTGCCACTGGACTGCTGTCCGTGTGGATCCACATACAACGTCAGGGTACAGAGCCTGGGCTCAGACATCAGGTGCGCGAGTTGGGAAGCAAGTGCCACCTCTCTCCAACTCAATGACTTGGGGCAAGTTATTTAGCCTCTGCCCACGTCAGTTTCCTGGTGAGTAAAATGAGAATTGTAATAATACCTACCTCATAGGGTGGCGGTGATGATGAAATCAACTCATGTTGCCAGGGGACTTGGGGAAAATGCCCAGTGGGTAGCGTGCACATAGGGAGGGACTAGAGGCTGTCCCCAGCTGCACCACACCCTCCACGAGGGCAGGACAGTGTCAGGCTTGGCAGGGTAGGCCTTCCACAGATATCTGTGGGGCTAAATAAAGTGCTATCGTGGCCTTCATTCTCATTTTGCAAGCGAGCAGTTGAGTCATTCGTCCAAGGCTACCCAGCTGAGGCTGACCCTGAATCCTACGCTCACTGCACGTAGCTGCTCTGCTGGGCGACATAGGGTGGAAGAAAAGAAAAACCCCAGGGTCCAGGTGGGAGGGGTTAACAGGGGGTCACAGAAGATTAGGGAGGAAACATGCCCAGGTAGGTGCATCTTCACACCTTCTTCCAAGCCCCTGTGCCTGCAGATTTTCACCCAGCTGTGCTGTCCCGAGCAGCTGCTTCAGCTGGACACCAAGATGACAGCAGAGGGGCCAGGGGTCACTCCACAGAGGTGGAGGAGAGGGACCTTGGTGTGCCCAGATGCACTCCTGATGGGCAATGGGATTTCCCACCAGGCTTCAGTTTCCTGGGCACAGAATGAGGACTCTCAAATGCCCCAGTGTTTTTAACTTGTTCCTTCATTTCCCCAGGAGACTTGCATTGTGCCCAGGGCCTAATGATTTCCTGTGAACATTCTACTTGGGGTGTTTTCCTGCGTCTTCAGAGGAAGGACTAATCCAGCCAGACAGGCTCCATTCCCCTCCCTTTACCCTCTCAGACCAGACCAATTGGGAGGCTTTTTTTTTTTTCTCTTGAATTTAAGAGCCTTGCAGACATGAAGATCCTTTTAGCTTTTAACATATTTAATAATTTATTATTTATCTGATATTTTTGTAAATGTATTCCTCAGATCGTGTCTTTGCATCTCCAGTTTCCAATTTGCACCTACCTGACATAGTTTATATTACAATCCCTTGATGCTCTCAAGGCAGGGTTTCCTCTTTTAACACTTTTTTATAGTCCTAATGAACTTCTATGCTTCATTTACTCAAGAAGATGCCTCTCTCTCCCCCTTTTACATTTTCCTGCTCACAGGCATACAAATCATATGTGTCACTAATACAGTGTTGATTTTCCCTGGGTTGGTTCTTTTTTTAAACATGTTTGCCCTTCAGCCTGCTATTAACCAGTTTCTTCCTACTTTGAAAAACTCACTTTTCTAAATTTCATCATTCAGTACTTCCTCGGGGATTTTACCCTTTATTAAGAAGTCAAAACCAATTTTGGAGCAATCATAGATACCAAATAGTCTCATGCGTCTTTTGTGCCTTCCACGGGTCTGGCACGGGAGTGGGCACACAGCAGGGACACAATAGATACTTGTGGGTTGATCCAGGTGGTCGACAAGCAATTCTTACAGGGGCAGCTGGGAGTGCTGGTTAAGCACATGGATGTGAAATCAAGCTTTGTGGATTTCCATGCTGGTTTTATCCCACATTGGCTGCATGACCTTAAACAAGCCACCCAAATGCTCTGTGCTTTGGTTTCCTCTGCTACAAAATGGGAATGTGAGTCATTTCTACCATCTTTCAAGGTTTATTGCAAGGATTAAGACACTTACAATGACACCTGGGAGGGCAAGCTCTCAATAAACAATAACTTTTGTTATCACTGGCCACCAACTCTTTGCAAGGTATTCAGATTTTAGAGATCACCTTGAATCAAAAACAGAATGAGGCGAGTTATACCTCTCCCCTTCCCTAAAAATTAAGAACCATGTGTGATAATGCTAATAAAAAGATCTTGTTTCTGGTTGTCTACACAGCATTCAGGTGTGTGGAAATGGCCCATTCGTGAGTCCTGGTGTCATTCTGTCACTTCGGTGTGACCGCAAGGCCGGCATCTGCAAAATGGAGAGGGTACTTTGACCCTTGCTGGGGAAAAGAACCCACAATCCCTGTTCTCAAACCTATCCACTTCATTTAAATAATTTCTTGCCTTGTTAGTCTACAATGAATTGCCCACACAGTTCCAAACACGTGGTAAGAAGCTACTTGGACAATAGAAGCTGTCCAGTCCTCAGAAGGATGAGTGGGCTCAGGTGGCAGAGGCAGAAATGCCCACTAGGGGGCGAGCGCGCTCATTCATTGTTCCCTGTGGGGGATCAGTGCCGGAACCAGGTAGGGAAAGCTCACCCATTGCGGGCACCATCCTAGGCCCATCTCTGTGTGCACTACCACATATAATCCTTCCGCTGCCCCAGCTCAGGAAGTTGTGTTTTCTCCATATTAGACCTAAGAAATCTGAGGCTCAGAGGGGTTAGTTAACCTGCCCAGGATCCCAGAGCTAAGAGGAGAAGCTGCAAAGAAAGCTTCTCCTCCCCTCCCAGGGCCCCTCCAGGATCCCAGGAAAGGGATCAGCTTTGCCCGTGGGAAGGGAAGGTGTGCAGACGCCAGAAATGTAGACACTGACAAAATGGTGAGTCACATACATCCCCCCCAAAAGGAGCACCGGTTTAGGCCTGCGTTTCCCAGAGTGTGTCCCACAGAACGTAAGTCTTGGGAAATGCTCTGTAAAAAGGGTCTGGGGTCATGTAAGTCTGGGAAATGGGCATTCACTATTCTCTCTGAAATACAAAGTGCTTGCTAGTTCGTTAAAGGTCCTAAGAGGTCCTGCCATGAAGAAACCTGTTTTCTTGACTTTGTTTAAGCCAGCCAGCATTTCCCTGGCCTATCTGACATCCGTGTTGTTATATACATAGGACGTATATCAATGTTCACTCTGAGAAATACTTGTTTCAGAAAATGTAGAACATATTGAAAGTGAAAAAAATGGGACTTTACATGTTTGAATAAGGGACTGCCACAGATGTCTCCAGGACAGAGGAAAGTGTGTCCAAACAAGGTACCTATGCAGAGTCTGAGTTAAGAAACAAAAACATGCCGGGCGTGGTGGCTCACACCTGTAATCCTAGCACTTTGGGAGGCTGAAGTGGGCGGATGGCTTAAGGTCAGAAGTTCCAAACCAGCCTGAGCAAGAGCGAGACACTGTCTCTACTAAAAATAGAAAGAAATTAATTGGCCAACTACAAATATATAGAAAATATTATGTGGGCATGGTGGCGCATGCCTGTAGTCCCAGCTACTTGGGAGACTGAGGCAGGAGGATTGCTTGAGCCTGGGAGTTTGAGGTTGCTGTGAGCTAGGCTGATGCCACGGCACTCTATCCGGGACAACAGAGTGAGACTCTGTCTCAAAAAAAAAAGAAACAAAAACAGCCTCAGAACCATAAAGAGAGCTACGACATGTTCTACGACATGAAGAACCATCTCAGCATTCAAGATGACTCCCAAATGTAATCCAGAAGAGAAAATATCATGGCAACCAAGATGCTTCACACCATGGGGTACAAAGTCTGTATTTTATGAGTCCCCTCGATCTTGAAAATATGCTCAGAGCTAGATGCTAGCGTGGAATGTGAGTTTATTCATGAACCTGCTGTATTCACCAACAGACACACAATCAAAAAATGTTTTGTTTTTTTTGAGATAAAGTCTCACTCTGTTGCCTGGGCTAGAGTGCCTTGGCATCAGCCTAGCGCACAGCAACCTCAAACTCCTGGGCTCAAGCGATCCTCCTGCCTCAGCCTCCCGAGTAGGTGGGACTATAGGCATGTGTCACCATGCCTAGCTAATTTTTTCTGTTTTTGGTAGAGACGGGGTCTCGCTCTTGCTCAGGCTGGCCTCGAACTCCTGAGCTCAAAGGGTCCGCCCGCCTCGGCCTCCCAGAGTGCTAGGATTACAGGCATGAGCCACTGCGCCTGGCCTCAAAGAAGGTTTTGCTATGATTATATTGAATGGCGTAAAGAGCACAGTCCCCAGGACAGATGGCTAGACCTGTGGCTGCCTCCGATAGCTGTAGTCTTCAGTTCAGCGAGAGGCCAGTGGAGACAAGTAAAGAGCCATCTGCTGTTCCACAGCTGGAGCAGCTGCAGGGACTGACCTTGAGTCACAGTCAGGACAGGGGCCCAGCGGCTCCAGTGGACGTCATGCCTTAGGATAGAGTGCTCTGAAAAAGAGCACCTTCTTTTCCAGAGAAGATGAGCAGGAAAAAAAAGAAAGCAAGGAAAAGAACACCTACTATTCCTGGTGGGGGTTAAAGATGGCTGCAAATCTTTTAACACACCTCCCTTCAATAGATGGAGTCAGTTCCCCTCCCCTTGAGTCTGAGCTGGCCCTAATGGTTCACTTGACCAAGAAAAGGTGGCGGTGGTACTATTCTGGGACTTTTCAGGCTAAATCATAAGAAGCATAGCAGCTTCTGTCACAGTCTCTTGGAACACTCAGTCCTGGAACTTGGCCACTCTTGTGTGAGGAAGACCAAGCAGCGCTATAGAGAGGCCTCGTCGAGCTCTGTGGCACTCCAGCCAATGGCCAGCGCCGTCTTGCCGGCCGTGTACGTGAGCCATCTTGGAAGTGGATCCGCCAGCTTAGACGAACCACCTCAGCCATGGAGCCCCAACAAGACATCCAGCCCTCACCCCCAGAATAATCTGGCCCTACAGTTATGAAATGCAGGAAAATGGTGTTTTAAGCCACTACATTTGAGGTAATTTGTTAAATAGCAATAGATAACTGGAACACAATTTTATTCTGTTACTGTAAGTGACAAACACCAGAGTAGGTGCTTTGTAGGTATTACCTCCTGTACAATCTTCTGTAATTGTACAAATGTGAAAATTAAGAATGTAACCTTGGATAAATTATGAAACTCATCCCAAGTCACACAGGAACACTGTTTTGTCTGTCTCCAATGTCTTTAATGACTAGGAAACTCTTTAGGAAAAAAAATCCGCAAGATATGCTAGAGATAAAATTAGTACTAGAAAAGTAGAGTGAATGGTGAGTTTGTGTGGATGCAAAAAGATGCACCTCATATTCTGGCCTAAAATAAAACAAAAGTTGTAGACGATTGAGAATTTTCATGAAAATACGCTCTCCCTCTGGCTTCAATTATATCACTGCTATAAGACTGAAGAGGGAAAAAAGAAGGAATATTTCCACAATGTGAAAGGTTTTTTCCTCTACATTAGCGAAGCTAGCACACCAGGTGGGCCCTCGGCATTTGTCTTTACTAAGAGCACTTATGGATGTAGCACCTACTATGTGTTGGGCATTGCCTCAGGTGTTTCACCTGTCAGGTAACCACAGGCATATTTCCTTACGTTTGTAAGGGCTTTAGAGTTAGCAAAGCACATTTACCTACATGCTTTCACTTCATCACAAGAGCAGATGCTTTTCCTGGGGAGCAAATGGAGCCAAATTAATCAACAAATGATTAATATTTAGCAGGCATCACCTATGTGCTTCAGAAAGAAAATCCTTCCTTGCTTCCCCCTCTCCATGGGCTGGCTTGTTCCCCTTTGCTTTCTTAACAGTCTGTATTGTCATGGTTTGTACCTGTTTCCCTCACGAGTCTATAAGCTTCTCTTGCATGCCAAGAGCCTAAGTGCAGTGCTTGGGGCAGAACAAGCAAGTACTGCTGGTGAGATGGATGGATGGATGGGTGGAGGGATGGGTGGAGGGATGGGTGGGAGGGTGGTGGTCGGTTAGTGGATGGATGAATGGGTTGTGGGGGTGGGAGAATGGATGGATGGGTTTTGGGGGTGGATGGATGGATGAAAGTTCTGTGTGATAGTTAAGTGGTTGAGATCTGTGGAATACAGGAATTATTACATTCCTGGCTATGTATTTGTGGGACAGGTATTCAACCTTTCTGAGAGGGGACTGTATTACTTACTTCCATAGAGCTGTTGGGGATAAAACAGAGACAGTGTTTACAAGAGGTCTCTCATAGAGGCTGACTCATTGTGTTTTTTGTTTGTTTGTTTGATTTTGGTTTTTTCCTGAGTCATTGTTAACTGTTGAAAGTGGTATCTAGGAAGAAGAGGAAGAGGAGGAGAAGGATACTTAAGGGAGTGAAGAGCCAGAAGAAAATGACGATGAAGAAGACAGCATAGGGAAAGTGATCAAAACAGGCACAAAGGGTGTGAAAAGACGCATTTAAAATACTGATATTGTGTAGTCCTCGTGGCGCCCAAAGCCTATTTAAGGAGAGATCAAACAAAGAGAGCAAAGCATCCAGTGTCAATTGTTGGTGCAGCCACCAGTGGGCGCAGCAACAAGGGAAGGCCTCAAGAAGGAGGGAGGACCGGTAGGATGTGACCTGTTGGGGCAGATGGAGGCTGTGGACATGGTGAGAGAGGAAAAAGACCAGCGTTAGGCACATAGGCAAGGACACTGAGTGAGAGGTGCTTTCGGGGGCAGTGTGTTTGGGGGACCAGGGCGTGTGCCACCGTGGAGTGCTCACGGAGGGCTGAGAGGAGATTCGGGACTGGCCTGTTGCGCAGGCCTCAGATGCAGGCCAAGGGACACCAATGTTGACTAGAAAAAGAAAACACGGGGGCCGGAGTGGTATGGAAGCATCATAGCAGGGATCTCCCAGGTTTCCAATGGCTGCCATGTGAAGAGTTAGGTATCATCCCGTCACAGTAACTGCTACTGATGTGCCAAGCAGTCTGCTAAGTTGTTGCATGCATTATCTCACTCAGTCCTCACCCCAAACTTATTTAGCACATACCATTATCCCCATTTTACAGATGAGGAAACAGAACTGAGACATCAAGTAAGTTGCCCAAGATCACCAGTTCCTAAGAGATGGAGCTAGGACTTGAATCCTGATTCGCCCAACTCCAGATCAGGAGGATGTACACTGTACCAAAGGCATTCTCTGTGCTGCTTAAAATGAGCAAAGGGTAGAAGTTACAGGGACAGAGGTCTGGGCTAAGTAGGAACATTTCTCTCAGAATGACAGGTGAGCTAGATTGTCCTGCAAAGAAAGTAGCTCCCTGCACTGGAGAAATTCAAGCAG
Organism: Lepilemur ruficaudatus; assembly: GCA_963574885.1. NCBI lineage: Eukaryota > Metazoa > Chordata > Mammalia > Primates > Lepilemuridae > Lepilemur > Lepilemur ruficaudatus. The sequence goes on from CAUYRT010071198.1 coordinate 50,458, forward strand.
AAGTGGCTGGCGGGGAAAGGCATCTGGTAAGAGCACAGTGTGGACACCTGTCATGTTTCCTTGCTGTCCAGCACCTTCTGAACACCTTACCTATACCAACCAACACCATCTCCACATTACATGACTCTCCGTCCTGAGCCAGAGCCTGCACACTTGCTTTCCCAGCCTCCCTTGCGGCGAGGACACAGGCGTCTGAGCCGGGCTCCCCCAACCGGAGCATCCACAGACCTTGATTCAGGAGAGTGTGACATGGAGTCCGCTTTTCTAGAGGTTGGTTTTTTGAGGGTGGCAGCGGCCGTGAGGCCTACTTTCTGCCACAGCATTGGCATCAGTGGCAACTCTGATGACAGCAAGTTCCTGACACAGAAGCAAACTTGCCGCTGAGTGGCAGCATCAGTGGTGGTTTCCTCCTCAGACCAGATCAGTGCTTCCAAATGTGGCTCCTGCACTCTGAGACCCATCCTCCAGCACCCTCAGCCACTCTACTAGACCCCGACGTGCTCACAATGAATTCCTCTGCAGCCTAATGACTGCAATCAGTCCGCTTCTCCTGCCCACTATGTAGGACTACATGCAGTCTACTGCCCACCATGTAAGACACAGATCAAGACCAGTGCCCCAGAGGAGATTTCTTTACTGTGCAGAGCTGGACACGAACACCTCTTACCCCCGTCCAACACTGATTCCAGAGTCTAGAGAATTGTTGTCGGTCAGCTGGAGAGGCGATTTCTAATGACTTCAATACGCTGGTGAAATGGCCCTATTATGGGGGTATTAGTCATGGTTCTCCAGAGAAACAGAACCAACAGGAGAGAGAGAAAGAGAGATTGATTTTAAGGAATTGGTTCACGTGACTGTGGAGGCTGACAAGGCTGAAATCTGCAGGGCAGGCAGCAGGCTGGAGACCAAAGGAAGAGCTGCAGCTCCAGTCTGAAGGTGGGAGGTCAGTCTTTTCTCCTCCTAAGGCCTTCAGTGGATTGGATGAGGCCCACCCATATTATGGAGAGTAATGTTTTACTCAGAGTCCACTGTTTCAAATCTCATCTAAAACACACCTTGACAGAAACATCTAGAACAATGTTTGACTACATATGGAGGCACCGGGGCCTCGTCAAGCTCACACATAAAATTAAGCATCATGGGACCCATCCCAAGCAACGTAATGATTTGACAGGGCACGAGCACCTGGCAACCAGCGCAGAGGCGGAAACCGCCAGGGGATCACAGTTCAACACGCATTTACTACGGATCACATGGTCCCGCTTGGATGGGGGAGAGCCAGCACGATGCTTGAGCATTTTTAAGAAAATTATGCACAAGGGCCAAGAAGTAATTTTTCTACTGTGTAACGTATATGTTAAGAGGTTCTTGGTCAATTTGGGGCTGTGTACTTTTGAAAAATATGAAAAACGTTGAGAAGATGCAGAGAAGAATAAAAAAGAGGCCATCAAAAGGCTGGATAATAAGACCGACTACTTACCACCCTTCCACCCACCCACCCCTGAGATGTGCATCCAGAACCTTCTTTGTGCCAGGTGCTGTGCTAAGTGCTGAGACGCACAGGAGACAGGAGCAGCGTTTTATAAACCTTGAGTCTCAACCTGTCAGTGTGTTGTGAAAGGCACCGTAAATGGATTGGGCCCAGGACTTTCAAATAAACAGAACAGGAATGATGAGTACCAGTCGTCACACGCAGTCAGGGCACTTAGCGTTTCCTCAGGCTTCACTTTCAGTTTTCTGTTTGTACAGTCATGCGCCGCAGGATGACATTCCAGTCAACAGTGAACCGCACGTACAATGGTGGTCTCATAAGATTGTAATACCCTACTTTTACTGCACCTTTTCTATGTGGAGATGTTTAGATACACAGACACTTCCCATTGTGTTCCAGATGCCTACGGCGTTCAGTTCAGTGCCATGCTGTGTAGCCCAGGAGCAGCTGGCCATCGCACCCAGCCCAGGTGTGCAGTGGGCTATGCCACCTGGGTTTGCGTAAACATTCCATGAGGTTCACACGATGACAAACTCACCTAATGACACATCACTCAGATCACATCCTGTCGTTAAGTGACCCATGACTGTATGTGTACATGAGCGTGTACGCTGGAATACTGTGTAAAATGTATTTATTTTTGTAGGTCATTGTCAAAAAAGTATGCAAGCCACTGGAATACAGCATGACCCTTGCTCACCAGGAGCCTATAGTTTACTGGACGAATAACTTCCCTGGTGTGGTAGGAGCTATAATAGAGCCACGAACTGAGTGGCACTGGCTGGCAGAAGAGATCAATTTCCTCTGCCCAGGGTAAGGGCAGGGAGCGGGGCAGCTGGCCGAGCCTCACTCTCTGAGGCGGGTCCCGCACAAGCAGGAGTCGGCGGGTGATCAGCAGCGACTGGTGTAGGGAGGTGAGGGGTTCGGAGAGCACACACCCAGGGGACGGAGCGGTATGAGGAGAGAACAAAGACAGGAACAAGCACAGCACTGTCGTGAAGACACAGCTAGTTTTGGTGGTGATGGTTTTGTGGTTCTTGCTTATTTTAATATCTCTGAGGAAAAGCCATGGACGTGGGGTTTAGCCTAGACGAGGAAAAAGTGAGCTCAACAGGAATAGACTTAACACGCGCAGGAGATTGCTGAAGAAGAAATAGGTTTCAAGAGAAGGACAGACTGATGGGAAAGAAAGAACTGGAAATGTCCACTAGTGTAGCAAACCTGGGCTTGTGCGGCGACACCGTGGGGCTCTGTGTGTACTGCTCTTCCCCGGGAGGCGGCAAGGAGGACATGACCAGGACTGACTCCCTGGGAGGCCAGATCCAGTGACTTCCACCGTCTTATATGTGATGCTGGTGCAATAGACGGTGTTCTGTCAGAGTGCCCCACCCTTCCAGAAAGTATCCCACAGTTTGTGTTGGCTACAGATACAATCAGCTGTTTGGTCAGTCAATGGCTGCAGTCAGCCGGGCGTGGTGGCTCAGGCCTGTAATCCCAGCACTTTGGGAGGCACAGGCAGGAGGATCCCTTGGGGTCAAGATTTTGAAACCAGTCTGGGCAAAATAGCAAGACCCTGTCTCTACCAAAAAATTTAGAAATCAGCTGGGCGGGTGGGAAGGCAGTGGTGGTTGTGCACGCCTGTAGTCCCAGCTACTCGGGAAGTGGGAGGATCACTGGAGCCCAGGAGTTCGAATTCGAGGCTGCAGTGGCCTATGATCGTACCACTCCAGCCTGGGTGACAGAGCGAGACCCTGTTGCTTTAAAAAAAAAAAAAAAGGAAGAAAGAGGCTGCATTCTCTGTGAACTTCGCTGCCCGCATCTATTTCCACTGACACCTATTGCCAAACTGCCATGTGACCTCATCCCCACATACTGTCCCCCACGGTCAGTCTAAAAACTGGCTTCATTCATTGCGTGAATCAATTGTCCACCAAATCCCACTGTGGAAGTGACACTGGGGAAGTACACAGAGTCCTGTTGTGGGAAAACTATTGCTATTTTTTTAAACATTGTTTTTCAGTATTTTAACAGATGTCTTCTTTTGTGGAAAAACACAAATTACATTTCCCAAATCTACACCTTCATAGCTAGCGCCCTTAAAGAGTGCACTTTTTATTGACAATTCATTTTCTTCTGCGATCGTTACTAAGCAAGGACAATTTGTCAGGCGCTGGAGGTGACACCCCCGTGGACCTGCCTGCCTTCATGGGGCTTACTATTGAGAACTGCTGCTTCCTCTGCATAGTCCCACCATTATATCTTCTTGAGCTTTGCTTCCTATAATTTGTTATGAAAACAGTAGGTATGCAAGCATATTCTCAAATATCATTATACTAAGTAGGTTTTCTCAAACTATACATGCTCTTCATGCCTACTAGAATGGAGATGCTGAATCTCCTCCACTCCCTCCCTCCAATCAAGAGAGACACACCTGTTTCCCGAAAGAAACAAACAGCCATTTCTGGACTCTTCCCTTATTTATTTACACATAATGTGGTGGTGGCTTTCTAAACTGACCATTTCCTAACTGACTTGATGGATTCACTGTAAAACATGCTGAAGATACTCATGGCCTGTGAACATGCCAGAAGCTGGTAGGCTCCCCTTGAGTGTGCCCATATATTCCCACATATCGAGTCAACCCTTTGTGCCCCAAACCTGTCAATGCCAGTCTATTCGTTCGTGCACCAGACGTCTGAGCACAGGTGAAGTGCACACACGATTCTACGTCTGGAGGGTAAGACAGAGGAGTCCCGCCCTCAGGGAGCTTCTACGCTCATTACACTTATTTGCTTCTGTGGTTGCATTACATATTATGAAACCTATTTAAAATGAGTGGGAAGAGAATTTCTTGTTCCTGTGAAAACCAAGTGGAATGCTTTGGCATGACTGAATAGATGCAAGTTGCTAAAAAGAAAAAATTGGTTGAATTTGGCATGGGCCAGACAACCATAAAGTGTTGGAGAAAATGGTAAGACCAATTCCGCTTTGCAAGTGCATTTAAGCTCTTCCTGGATTTTTAAGAAACTGAAACTGGAGGTTATAGGTGAAGAATTGTTTCAGGGTGTGGCTTATGCCAGACTGACAGGAAATGTCAGTCATGCCAATCAACAGACTGAGATGGCAATGTGGGAACTTGGGTGAGGTGAGTGAGGCGCCTAACTCCAAGAGGTTAAGGGTGGAAAACTTAAGGAGGCCCTGCTCCCCAGGACCATGCCAGGGTGGGATCAGCACCTGAGAGTGAGCCTCCTTCAGTTTTGTGTCCTGAATTCCTTACTGTCCTCACCCTCATCCCAGCCCTGCCAGATGCCCTCAGACCTGTTTATACTTTAAGTTCAAATATGAAAAGGGCATAATATTTTAAAAGATGCATCATTTAACCAGCTCTCTGGTTCCAATCTTGTTGGAAGGGAGAGCTTCTACACTATCAAACATATTTATCGAGTTTGCTGCACCAGTTGTGTGCATTTATTGAGTAGTTTACCTGGATCAGGCAGTGTTCTAAGTGCACCATGCGTTAACTCAGTGCCACGGTCTGAATGTTTGTGTCCCCTGCCAAAATTCACATGCTGAAATCTAATCCCTAAGGTGGTGCTATTAGGAGGGGGGTGGGGCCTCTGGGAGGTGATTAGGTCATGAAGGGGGAGTGCACATGCTCGGGATTAGTGCCCTTATAAAAGGGACCCAGTGAGCTAGCTTGCCACTTCCACCACATGAGGACAGTGAGAAGGTGCGTCTATGAACCAGAGAGCAGGCCCTCAGCAGACACCGCATGTGCTGGCATCTCAATTTTGGACTTCCCAGCCTCCAGAGCTGTCAGAAATAAATTTCTGCTGTTTATAAGCTCCCAGTTTATGGTATTTTGTTAATAGCAGCCTGAAGGGACTAGGATAGTCACAACACAACACTGCTTTGTAGTAGACACCACTATTTTTCCTATTTTATGTATGAGGAAGCAGGCATTGTGAGGTAAACTGTCTAACGTCACACTGCCTGGCTCGGGGTCTGAGACAGCATTACTCCAGATTCCTTTGAGCATCCCCTTCTCTCTCACTCTCAGGTCACATGAGTCACGTGGGGCTCCACCCCCACGCCCTGTCCCAGGTGCGGCGCAAGCCCAGCCTGGGCATCAGCAGTGCTCCAGCCCCCTACGGCGGCGATTGGCTCAGGCCGAGTATGGCTCCCAGCTGCTGCACCCTGGGCCAGGGATCCCAGGGAAAGCCGCTGTCTTTTCAGCTGGGACAGCTGGCAATAAAGATGATAATTGTTGAGGTCCCCAAGAGGAGCCCGGAAACAAAGCCAACATAGAGGAGAGCAGAGGCCAGAGGAGGAGAGGGGCTGGGTCCCAATGTCATTGTTTGAGTCCTGGCTGAAGCCAATTCACTCCTGGTCTTTTCTGTTACACACGCCAAAATGTTCCCATTTTTGTTTAACCCTATTTGAGTTGGGTTTTCTGTCCCAACCAAGGTTTTTCTGATACCCCGTTCTTCTTTTCTGGATACTGTAATCATTGAACTCATATTTAATGAGACCCTATTAGGTATCTGGTTTAAAACATAGGTTCTAATTTAAAAATCTGAAATGTAGCTGCTACTATGAATTTATGGTCTCACTGGGAGTGATATGTACACGCCACCCACCCTGACTCTATTGAAAGCTGACTAATGTTAGAACTGCCACAGGGCAGCCAACAGGTGCCAATGCAGACGGATGTTGATGGCTGAGGAGGGAAAAGGCTGGAGCACTCCCAGAAGGTGAGGATGGGTCTCGGAGGACAAGGAAGATCCAGCTGAAAGATGGGTAGGACCATCTTTCTCAGGCAGGCTGAGAGGAACAGTGGCGGATGTTAGCAATGGGGAACGGCACAGGCAGGTGCTCAGAGGTTGATCTGGGCCGGGCCATGGAGTGGACCAGCTGGGTAAGGTGGAGCTGAGGATTGGTTCCTAATTGGGTTCCTCCAGAAGCAGACCCTGACACTACGTTTTGGTGGAAGCTTCTACTTGCGATGATTCCTGGAAATGCTGGCCGGGAAGTGCAGGCAGGGAAGGGGAGGAAGCCATTTAAGGGGGCGCTATCCAGCACATTAGTGTGAAGGCAGTTGGAGCTCTGTCCTGCTAGAGAACACTGTGGAACCTTCCCAGCCCAGGGGGAGGAGGCTGAGGTTCTTTCTTACCCACAAACTTCCTGCCCGATTTCTCTGTTCTCAACGGCATCACAAACCCTGCTGAAGACTGGGAAGTTTGGGGCCAGACAGGAGTATGGGGTAATGTTTTTTTTTAACCCTAGAGCCCAGGGACTGTTTCGACAGTCTAATGGCAAAGGCAGGGAGTGAATCCAGATAATCTTCGCAGCTCCTTCCCAGCTCTGCTGACCTTGGATGGTGAATTAGGATTCAATGGTGCCCCAAATGACTCTGCTCTTCATGGAAAGCCCAGGTGAGCCATTTGCTCAGAGCCACCAGGTTCACCTTTGCCCTCAGCCCAGCACAGTGGCTCAAATCCCTACAATTATGGTTTTAAAAAGCTGTTGGCCTAGGACCAGGTACTTCTGTTTTGCTCATTTGCAGGGCAGAATGAATGCCGATTTCTTGTTGGCAACCTGCTGTGTGCTTGGAGCATTCCATGATTTAAGCAGTGTCCTTGTTTTACTGAGAAAGATTCGAGGAAGAAATATACAAACGACACTACAAATGTCGAATGTCAGTGAAGTGGGAATATTCATTCATTTAGGAAGCCCTTAAGTGAGAGGATTCTTATCACAAGCAAGATCTTTCCTTCCTTCACTCTTCCAGCAAATATTGAATGCAGCCCCTACTTTGTGCCACGTAAAGTGAGCAAAACGAAACCCTTGCTCTTATACATAATTAAAAATAGACATTTATTTGGTAACATCAGGTTGTCATCAATGCTATGAAGAAAGGAAAAGCAGGGTAAGGGGGAATGTGGTGCTAGGGTGTGCTTAGTTTGAAGTAGGCCTCTCTAAGTAGGTGGCATGAGTAGAGAGACCTACGGTGAAGGGGGTGAGGAAGGAAGTCAGGTGAGTATCTGGGGGGAGGACATTTTAGGAAAAGAGAACCAGAAAGTATTACCATAGTGATTTACAGCTTTTGCATGAAACATGTGACGCAGGTTGTATTGGTTTCCTGTGGTAGTTGTAACAAATTGCCACAGATTTGGTGGCTTGAAACAACACAAATTTACTATTTTACAGTTCTGGAGACCAGAGGTCCAAAATGGATCGTACGTGCTAAAATCAAGGTATCAACAAATCTGCGTTCCTTCTGTGGGTTCTAGAGGAGAATCTGTTTCCTTGTCTTTTCCGGCTTCTAGAAACTGCCTTCACTCCTTAGCTCACGGCTCTTTCCCCATCGCTCCAACCTCTGCTTTTGTCATCGTTATCTCCTGCTCTGCAACCCTCCTGGCTCCCTCCTGTAAGCCAACATTTGATTAGTCATGATGCTGGGACCTCAGTCTTCGGGGCCCGCTGGACTGGGGTGGGTGAACAGGGAGGGACCCAGATGTGGGGCACTGGCAGGCGGAGCACTGGCGAGGCTGGGTACAGAGATAACACAGCGAGATCCAGACAGCCTCGGGCCTGCAGCTGGGGCTCCCGCGGGCGGGCGAGAGGGCCACAAATGTGCCTACAGGTCAGAAGCCAGGATTGAAGGCGGAGGAACAAGCTAGGTGACACCATGAGGAAACGACCGGTCAGATCCAAACACATGAGGACATCTGAATGTGGGTATGACAGGGCAATTGTCAGTGCTGCTAGTTGGCATCATGATAGCATAAGTGATGTTTTAAAAAATGTCCTGATCAGGCATAGCTCGAAACCGACTCATGAGTGAGACAGCATGTGTCTAGAATTGGCTTTAAAACTTTCCAGTGACAACACCCAAAGTGTCAGGGAGTAGCTGAAACAAGATTGCAAAATGTTAGCTGTTGGTGCAAGGGGGTAGATACACACGAGTTCATCATAAAATATCTATACTTTTGTGCATGTCTGAAAAATCCCATTAAAACATCTGAAGTCTTTTGGGGAAAACCAGCTAAGGTTTAGGGGAAGGAACCTGGCTTTTGAATTAGAAAACTAGGATTAACATACACATGAAGACATGTTCAAACTCATTAGTCAGAAAAATGCAAATTAAAACACTGAGTTATTAACTTGGCAAAAAATAAGAAAGTAGAATAATACCATTGCCAGCAGAGATGCAGGCATCGTGAAGGGCAGTATGGCCCCACTGCTTACATAAGCCCACCCTATGATCTGCATACAGCACAGAGTCTCACGGGGAAAATGTGCAAGAATGTGTTCACTGCAGCCTCACTCACGGCAGTGGAAAGTCGGAGACAACTTGTGTGTTGGTCACTGGGAGCGTGGGTGGCTCAGACGCGGGGGTTGTACCCACGAACAGTATGGAGCGGCCTAAAGCAACAGATCAGATGTACCCGTGGCAAAAATAGACCGTAAGGCATCAAGTTGAGGGAAAAACTAAAAAAGTAAGAAACAAATGATATCAAAATGTAAACTTAAAATACAGCCCCACAAAACAAAATATTCATTTGGAAGGACACATGTAAACAAGAAAATTCACATGAAACGCAGAACAGTTATCTGAGAGCAGAGGTCAGAAAACTGTGGCTCTCAAGTCGTCTACCCTTAGCCTGTTTTTGTAAATAACATTTTATGGCAACACAGCCATGCTCATTTGTTTATGGATTGTCAGAGAAACTGTATTTGAGCGAGTGATGATGTGCCATATACCAAAGGATATGTAGGATTAACTCAATCCTCTGCATTTGAGGTTTAAAAAAAAAAAAGGAAGTCAAACATTTAGGCTGAGTTTCAATAGTTAATAGAGCCTTGGGAAGTCACTTTTCCTGTTTGAGCCTCAGTTTTCACAGTTGCAGAAATAGGGTAATAATGTTCATCTCAGAGATAACATACCTGCTATTGCCTTGTGATTTAGAGACGGCTTTTCAGAAGTGAAGGTTTCTTATTGTCAGAGTAACAAGAAGGTGGGAAGCGTATTGCAAATATGCATCCCCCACAATCCAGTGATGTGTTCTCCCCAGACTTTTTTTTTTTTTTTTTGAGACAGAGTCTCACTCTCTTGCCTGGGCTAGAGCGAGTGCCGTGGCATCAGCCTAGCTCACAGCAACCTCAAACTCCTGGCCTTAAGTGATCCTCCTGCCTCAGCCTCCCAAGTAGCTGGAACTACAGGCATGAGCCACCATGCCCGGCTAATATTTTTTATATATTTTTAGTTGGCCAATTAATTTCTTTCTATTTTTAGTAGAGACAGGGTCTTGCTCTTGCTCAAGCTGGTTCTGAACGCCTGACCTTGAGCGATCCGCCCGCCTCGGCCTCCCAGAGTGCTAAGATTACAGGTGTGAGCCACTGCGCCCCACCTATCCCCAGACTTCTAATGGTGTCTGATCCTTTTATTTCCTTGTCCACTTTCTACGGAGAAGCCAATGGTACGAAGTAACTAGATGGCAAGGCAAAAAGAAGGGAAGCTGGAGATGCAGACCGACAGGATCCACAGATGGGAAGCACGTCAGAACCAGCTTAGAAAGGTCACAGAAAAGCGAACTCAAAGGGAGACAGGAACGGGTTTTCCATGAAGTGTGGGATGGGCCTGACTCTGTGGCCACTGTCCGTCAGCCTTCAGAAGAGGGAGCAGCTTCATGAGGGTGATGTCACCCCATCACATCTGATGTGAGGGCTGGGGAAATTGGCAATTTCCTTCAACAAGGTACAACAGCAGTAGCCACCATTCATATAGGTGGTGGGCACGTACCAGGCAGATGCTACACATTGCACAGACACAATGCTATTTAATCATTACAAGTACCCTGTGAGGTAGGTACTGTTATCATCCCACTTTACAGGCAAACATATTGAGGTATCAAATACGGTAAACGAGTATCAAAGGTTAAGTAATTATCCCAAGGTCACACAACTGGGAAGTGGCAGAATCAGGAGATTCAGCCCTACTCACAACCTTAAGAGGCAGACATTGCCATCGCCATTGAATAGATGTCGGCAGTGAGTCTCAGAGACGTCAAGTCACTCAGCTAGAAGGGTGGAGCCAGGGCGTGAACTAAAAAGTGGTGACTCCAGTTGTCCCCGCCGTTGACTATTGCATTGTGATGCCTCTGAGGCCCAGACTACCATTTATTAGAAAGGCCCTTTACTTCCCCACCAAGCCCTGAGCTTCGTCATCCAACTCAATATTCTTAGAAGGGAAACGTAGACCGTGTGCAGCTGGAGGCATCAGGTGCAGGTGCGGCGGCAGCTGAGTGCTTACGTTCCCTTGGCACAGATGCCCACCTTGTGTGAGGGGATGCTGTCTGGATGTAAGCAAGAAGCTGACACTGAAAGGGGAGACGGCACGAAATGAAGACATGATGAGGTTAGGAGGAAGAAACAGGATAGCAGGCCTAGATATGAGAACCTGGGCACGTTATTTCTCAAACCATACCAAGGTTGGGTTTGCTGCATTAAAAATGGAGACATTTTTCCAGCTCTGACCTATGATATATACTTCCCACTCATTTTAAAATGATCACAGTAATAATTTATTGAATAGTTGATCATGGCCAGGGACTGTGCTGTTTATGCATATATTATATACTTTTATACTTAATACAAACATGGCTGTCCCCATTTTACAGATGACCAAACTGAAGGAGAGGATAAGTAACCCAGAATTTGAATCCAAGTCTGATACCAAAGCTCATGATTTTAATCCAGTGGTTTTCAACCCTGGATTCACATTAGAACCAAATGGGGACCTTTGAAAGAAATATTGATACTTAGGTCAAATTTCAAAGAGATTTTTATTTAATTGGTCTGAGGTGGGGGGGGGTGAGTTGGGAACCACTCCTTTAACCATATCATAAAGCAGCTCTCCCCAAACTAGCAAACTGCTCGTTTCATTTCACGTCAGTGCACAGAAATGCACAAAGGTGAATTAACACAGCTGTATAATAAACTAGGATGGCTTCATAATGTATAGTAAATGATGATATTCCTAAGCAATTAAATGTTAACTCAGCTATTCATATTAATTTGTAGTAAATGCAAATGAATATATTTGGCTTTGCAATGTAAAAAAAAAATCTGAATTTGAAAGGTGTACCATTCTGATAATGCACCTCATCACTTTAGGTCGATGAAGGCTTTTTTCTCTCGTTTTTTTTAGAGAAGATACAGTAATGTAAGTCAGAAAAATGAATCAAGCAATAAAACAAAGCACTCTGTTAAGGGTCCAGCCAACAATTCCACACAAACAGGAATAAGTTAATCTCCAAATTGCAACAAATGATGACCCACCAGAGCATTAGGGCTTTGTTGTGATGAGGTTTAGATCTGAGACTTTTTGCAAGGTCAAGGTCATTGAGAAAGGTCAAGGTGCAGTGAAGAGACCTACACTTTCCCTTTTATATCCAGAATAAGAGTAATTAACCTTTACATTGGGCAACTAAATTCCTGCAAGTAGGTATTCCTAACACATGCCTAGGTTTGAGCTGAAACTGATATATTGAAGTATCACTTTTGTGGCACTTTAGTGCTCAAATCTTCTCATCTGCTCATTGGCTATGTGACCTGGGACATTTAATATCTCTCATTCTTACTTTCTATATTGTACAATAGGAATAGTACCCAGGATTCTTCCCAGGGTTGCTATTAAATGAGCTCATCTGTGCAAGTAAGTCTAGCACAGTGCCAGGAACAGAGAAGGGGCTCGCTAAGGATCACATCTCCACCTTCTCTATTAATGCTCATGTTAGGTTAGTGGAAATGGGGCTTGACTCAAACACACCCTTGAAGGATCTTGGCACTATCTTCTTCTGGTAAGAGTTCAGAAGATTTAGTTTTAAACACAATTCACAAGTGTACCTTCACCATAAGCCTCACTGACTGGGTTAGGCCTACATGCCAAATAGCATAACACAGCATTAAGACTTGCGTGTTGTACATCAGCCAGGGTGAGCTAAGTTGTACTGTAATAACAAACAGCCCTCAAACCTCAGTGTTTCCTACAACGTAAGTTGATTTCTGATTTCTTGTTCATCTCCTTCTTGGGTCCATGGGGAGCTTTGCCCTGTGGCACCTCATTCTGGAACGCTGCCAAGATAGAGGGAGGGAGCACTGTGGGGTGATTGCACATTGTGCTTTTACAGCTGCCTTTACAGCTAGGCCAGCTTTTTGCCTAGCTGGCCTAGGCAAATCACCTGGCCATACCTGACTTCAAGGGAGGCAGCGAAAACCTACCACATGCCCGAAATCAGAAGTATTTGGAGAACTGCATTAATGACTATCACAGGGATCTTACAGTTTACAAAACATCTGTCACAATGATTACCCAACTTAATCCTCACAATTCCAAGATACCAATTAATTCATTAAATGTGCTAATTCAATTATAAGGCGTCAGCAAACACCAACAAAAACAGAGAAAACCCAATGTAAACAGTTTGGGCAACTCTGCCCACTGCTGAGCGAAAGCGCCTCGAGTATGTAGAATGGGAGGTGTGAGTCTGCTGTTTGCTCGTCGTGAGCAAACAGGCTGTTTGCCTGCCTCTCGACGTGTGTTTTGAGAGTGGGATTCTGGGTTTGATAAAGATTCCTTTGTTGCACATGGCCTCTGAATGAAGGCCAAACATGATTCTCAGCTCAAAGATTATCTTTCAACGTTAGAGGAAAAAGTGGCCATAGTGAAATAGTCCAGCATGCATCTCTAACACAACCCCTCCTTGGGGAGATTTAATTTGGACCATATCATGATTTCTACCCTACGGACTGACTTCAGAGTCTGACCGCTTGATGAGAGCTGAGACTCCACTTTATCCTCTCTAAAAGATGAGGGAATGAACAAAGGCTCAACAGTCAAGTAATAAGGAAGTGGCTCTTTCAGGCAAGTCCCCTGTGAAGGGAGAGCTTAGATGCAGCGTAAGGACTGTGTAGCTCTCCCCATCTGGCCTCTGGCTCAGTATTTCAGCTACATCTTCCACAAAGGAGATGGTAAGTATAAGGCAGGAAGCTAAGAAACCGTCTTCACTCTTCATCGTCAACCCCCACAGGAGTGTTTTAGTTTCAAATCCTGACTACTGGTGTCAGGCTTTGGGGGAAAGAACAGAGAGATGGTTTATCAACCCCACTGAATTATGCCAACATATAATAACTCAGGTGAGATTTGCAAAAGGCTAGAAAACCAGCTGGCTTAAGATGTCAGTATGTCTGGAAAAGCTTACTCAAATTTATCTGACTATACCAATAAATATTTATCTTTTTTACATCTGTACAAATAATTCATTAGACAGCAGTGATATTGACCTCAATCCTTTCTCTTGATTTAAAGATTAAGAGGGAGTGGTTAACTTCTATATCCAGCAATTCCTAGACAAACAACGTAAAAGCATCCCTCCAATAAAACACCTGGAAATGCATAAGGAAATCAAAGTAACATCTTTTTAAACGAATAGCTGAGCTTAAAATGGGAAAGCCCTGGGATGGGCGGGAGGGACTGAAAATTCAGACAGTATGCATGATGTGGCTGGGTGTGCTGACATTTGAGACAGGGACAGGGGAAAGGGGGGAAGTAGTAGAGTAGAACTGAGACTTCTGCATAAAGCCTGGACCTTCAAAAGGCACACCACACCCCAAGGGGCACAGGGACAAAACAATCATTCTTTTCTGCACTTGCCAGAAAGGATAGGGTGGACTAAGGAAAATAACATGCCCTATGGATGACCTCCCCCGCCCCATGCCTGAGGTTTGGAATCCCACTCTCACTAGTCCTAGACCCTGGGCAGATTACATAACCTTACACCACCTCATTTGCCTTGGCTAGGCTATTGTGAAGAATTGATAAATTCAGTGCTCAGCACAGTACCTGGTTCATAAAAGTGTATGACAGTAGACCAACTGGAAATGTGTTATTCCCCTAGAGTTCAACAGATTTTTCCTTAAGAAAGTCAAGATACAGTTATGCATTATCTGCAAATTTAATGAAAAAGAAATAAACTTCATCTTTAGTTGTAAAGGACCAGAATTTCACAGCCTTTTCAGATGCTAATCAAATGATTAGGAAAAAATAGTCTAAAATTAGCAAAGGTTTAAAACTTCCTCCATAGTTGTATCACTAAAATAATGGGAAAAAATGTACTTTTGATAACTATCATCAAGTTTTATATCCTCATTATCTTAATGCCACTGGCATAGTTCAAAAACAGTTTTTATTTGGGGAAAGCAGGAAACCAAGTGGGATTACTAAAAAAAAAAAAAAAAAAAAAAAAAAAAAAAAGCACCAGGTACTATATGTACTAATCGGGAGGAAATGCCCTTGTGCTTGGAATGAGACAAAATAAACTGAATGACCTTGAACAGAACTTAGTTATCTCTGGGCCTTGATTTTCTTGGAAAATGAAGATTTGAAATCAATGACTACTGGGGTCCCTTCGACCACAGTCTCTGATTTTATGAGTAATTCCAATTGTACAAGAAACTACCCATTTGGCCCTCTCATTTCACAAAAACAAAACACACAGTCTCATTTTAAGAGTCACAGTCAGATTCTTATTTAGAATTTTAAAGTGCTACATGACCATTAAGGTTAAAACTCCTCTTTCAAAAATCGAAAAGGTTGAATCATCAGAGGATAAAACCCATCACCACAGCAAACCAAAGTGGATATTCAACTCAGTAGAAAATCTGAATTGACAAAGCATGCAAAAATTAACTCAGATCGCCACAACCTTCCTCTATGAGTATCCTGGTAAGTGCTTAGTGGTTTAAGTGTTTATTGTTTATGCTGCAAGAAGCAATGAGGCTGGAAGCAAGAATGTGATATGTCTAGAAACTAGAATCTTCATTCGACAGGGAGAATCATCAAGTAGAAATAACACAACTAATTAGAAATTCTTAATCTGCACTGTTTTAATTGTTTCAACAACATAGAAGGGGAATATGAGGATCAATCACCAACTGTCAATTATGTTTCTGTGAATTTCCAATTTTTCCCAATCACTAGATTACATACAATTATAGGTTATGCTTCTCCATGTTAACATACGGTGAAACACATTTTCCAAATAACTTCTGATGTAAAATGAACTTAAGAAAAAAAAAATCACTTAAAAATGATCAAATCTTATATAACGGAAATACTTTAACCACAGCATTCACACATTTGACTGTGGATTCCAAGCCCTTATCTAAACAGAGGCAACACAATTAAACTGCCTTCACTCAAAATGGTGTCAGAAGGCAACTACCCCATTTACTAGCCACTGATAAGTTATGACAACACTATTTTATAGCCTGTCACCCTATTTCTTTTAACCTCCCCCCACCTCAACATTGGGATTTAGAATTTCCTCAACTAGGGGCTTATCTCAAATGCTTTAGTGCATGAACAGTAAAAAGTGAGAGTTGCAATGCCATATTCAGAAACTAGATAATGACTTGGAAATAAAAGAGGGGGAAAGTGATGAACTGCCACTTATCTGTTTTTCTAAGTTTCCTATTTTCTAATAAAGAGCAAAACTTTAAATACTATAAAAATAAATCTAATAGGCCTACTAATTCTGTAGGTAACCCAAAGACCATGGAAAACTTTTAGATCACTACTAAAGATATAACAAATAACAAAGAATATAAAGATAAGACTGACACTGTTTCTAACTACTAACTAGATAAAATTTGTCAGAAGACATCTAATACTCCTTTTTACAATGAAAATGATTTTTAAAAATGATTCCCTAGATGTCATACCTATAAAAAAGTTATCAGTATTACTTTTTAATACAAAATATAATAAGCTAATTACCTTACATATGCCATTTAAATATTATTTTTCTTTCTTCCATGACTGGAAAAAAAAGGTGCTGCACAAGAAAAAAAATAGTTGTGTGCCAAACAGTTCAAAATCTTCTGTGAGCCTAAGCACCCTGCTCCTGCTGGCCTAGTCATGCCTAAACCTCCTCATGAGACAAAATAGGAAGGTCAGAATATGACCTTTCCCTGGAAACTTAAACAGTATCCTTAGAAAGTACACGTCATCCTGAGCTTCTCTTGTGAACACTGGTCATTTATTTGTAATCAGATACTGATTTCAGATTACAGTATCTATAAACATTGTCACAGAGACCACACTGTTAATTCATAAATAAAGTGTGGATTATCTATGAAAAGCTTATGGTCCCTTTCAATATATCCAACACATCCTTGCTGGGCACTTCCTTTCAAGCATTTACCTGGCATATAATCAGGAAAACATTTAGGTTATTTAAATCCTCTACTCATAGCATTATCAACATTTACATAAAGGTCCCTTTGCACATTAAGAATCCTAAGAGCCAGGGAGTTAAAGCAAGACAGATCTCTGGAAGAGATCAATACATGTTTAAAAATCCATATAAAGACTGAAGCTTTACTTTACTCAGGCCCCAAATCTATTTCAATCGTATCTGTGACCGTGTTATAAGAAAAAACTGCCATTTATGGGCAGGTGTTGGTCATATATTACTTCCTTTAGTGAATCCAACCACTCTGGCAAACTGTTATATCCAGCCCTCCCTTTACAAATGAGGAAGCAGGTTAGGTAAATCTCAAATCCACATCTCCTGTTAGATTAGAGCAGAGGTCAGATTTAAAACCGGGCTTAGCTCATGCTCGCTCATTACCTCATATGACTACCTCATTTCATTACACACACTTAGAAAATTTTGTTTCTAGCCTAGTGGGTAAAAAAAAAAAACAAAAAACCAGGAGCTCTAAGAAGGTAAAAAGTTCTACCACCACCAGTAAGAGGAGAACGACACTATGAAAAGCAAGCACAAGAAAGCCACATCAGTTATATTTTAAGAATATTTGCCGAAAAGTTACCCATACCTAGTGTTAGGTACTAGGGACACAGTGACATGGTTCTAGCCCTTGAAGAACTGAAAGCTTAGCACAGGAAAACAGCCTTAAATGCTTGAACAGATTCCAGGAACAGAGATGGAAGAGACAATCGATCATCATGATGGCTTCAAGTCATGGGGGAGTGTAAATAAGCACGAGACAATGTACGGTTCACCTTGGAAGTATTTTTAATCCCCAAATTGAGGAAGTGACTTGGATTATGTTCACTTCAGACTACTCTTATCAGTGCTCTATTTTAAAAACATAACCAAGAAATGATTGTACTGAAAGCTAATATTATAATAAAGAAGTAAGCCACCAGTTAAAAAAAAAAAAAACTCCTTGATAGACCCTTATATTACCATTCAAGGAAAAGGAGGATCAAGAGTGCAAGAAAGTTCCGTTTCTTGTAAACATTAAACCAGAGTGGAAAACAAATACAGACCCAACTTGTCCACATAGGTGCATTAACTTTCTAAACTTAGGAGAAGCATCACAATCTTAGAACTATGCAGCTAATCAAGGACCCCAACCAGGCTTTATCTATCCAAGCTCCCCTGGTATCCAGCTCCGGGAAAACGGCATCAAGTAGCTGAGGAGCACTTAGCTAGGCAGAGTGAGGAAGGCCAGCTCTGCTGCTAGATGGCCATGTGATCTTGGGCCTCAGTTCTGAAATAAGAATGCAATCTACTCTAGAGATTATAACCTACAACCATAAGGTTCAGTTCTGATTTAGGATGCTGAAGGGTTCCTTCCCACCAATTTTAAAAGTTGCTATTGATTGCTTTCCCTTTTCCTACACCATGCTGACCATTTTCTCCATTGCCTTCAGGTCTCCTTACCATTTCCAGGTTAAGAAAATGACTATTAACTGTCCAAGAGCTACCTGTACTGTTTACAAGGTCTCTATAGCAAAACATACCTAGTATTACATTTCTCTATGGTAATGAAACGAAAACTGGGGGAAATTTGAACTTAAAATGCTTTTCTTATACCTGACATAATAACTTTCACCAAAGTTGACATGAGCAGACCCTGATCAGTTAATTTTACATCACTTCAAGGAGACACCTCTAAAGCAGTCAACACGTTTTGTACAAGCTCCCCTATGCTTCTCTAAGATAATTAAATATCTCTAGAGAGGCACAGGAAGTACAGACTCAAACATGTAAAGTTTAGATAATACCTTAAAGTCATCAGCCCAGTCCCTCTTAAATGCACAAAGGTAAACATAAGAAAATAAAATGTAAGCTATATTTCAAATTATAAAAAGTTTCAATATAATTAATCTTGGGAAGTAATGATTACATAAAACAGCCAAAATACAAAGCTTTAAGAATTTTTAATATTCCACAGTCTTCAGTATGTTTTTGTACTAAGCAGAACTGAGTATATACATAAAGAACAAATACACTAAAGCTATCACATATACTCATCACAAATCAGAGATGCAATTATAACCATTTTGTAAATTATTATACAAGTTTATAATTTTTTTTTTTTTTTTGAAACAGAGTCTCACTCTGTTGCTTGGGCTGGAGTGCAGTGGCGTCATCACAGCTCACTGCAACATCTGACTCCTGGGCTCAAGCAATTCTCCTGCCTCAGCCTCCCAAGTAGCTGTGACTACAGGCACATGCCACTATGCCCAGCTCATTTTTTTCTTAGTAGAGATGGGGTCTTGCTCTTGCTCAAGGCTGGTCTCAAACCCCTGACCTCAAGCAATCCTCCCACCTTGGCCTCCCAGAGTGGTAGGATTACAGGTGTGAGCCATCTTGCCTGGCCTGTAATTTCTTAAAAATCAAAATGTTTCCTTTTTTAAGAATATCAGCACTGGTGAATTCTCTGATTTAGTATTAGGTTTTCTGCTAAGGCACTAAATATTTAGTGCTATGGTCACAGAGCTGAAATATTTCCCAACATCTAATCTTAGCAATTCTTCTTTTTTATATAATCTAAAATAAAATAACACACATATCTGTAATCATTAAAATAAATTTCCATCCCTTAATGGTTTTAAATAAGTCATTCTTTTAAATTGATAAGAATGCTTCATTTCACTCTGACCCTGCCTCGGATTTGGCTAAGCCAAAATTTCTACTTTAAATTGCCCAATAATTCCTTACACAAATATCAAATTACTAGCTGAAATGAAGACGCCTCTCAGAGAAGTCATTGCATCTATTAATGAGGTAGAATGTGTTCACCAATATCATGAACCAAAAATCACAGGACATAAGGAAAATCCATTGGTTTTAGGTGAGTTTATGGGTATAGTTGCCATGCAAATCTAAACACACTAAATGCATTAACTGCTAAGTATAAATAAAGATCATTTACTTTGCCTGATAATTCTTTCAAATGGCAAGGTCTTAAAGACTTTACCACTTTCTCCATGCCCACTATATCCATCATCAACCAGGGGTAGCCTTCCCTTTCAGTTCCCAGACTACAGAGTGAATTCACTATCAAGTTCATAAGATCAACACACCCAAGATTCTAAAGTATCCCTTTGTTACTTTTTTGCTTACTAACAATCAAAACACTTTCATACACGACTTCCCTCTCTCAAGCCTGAACTTGATCCACCTAAGATTAAGATACATGCTTTCCTACACCAAGGTAGAAGAAGCCATTTGAGCTGAAGTCCCCTAACCTCCTCTTCTATCTTCACCCTGGTCTAAGAAATGTTCTCCTTATTTCCAAGGCTAACATCACAAGTTTGATCTCAACTCTTATCTCAAGTGTAGTCTTAACCCCAGTCTCTCTCCTAAGATATTGGTACAAGTTTTGCCTACAATGTGTTAAGGTGGCCTCTTATCTAAGTATCTCTTCTCATGATCTCAATCCTAACCATGCAAATTTTTGTAAAAAGTAGCCTTTGCAAGGTTTTCCCACTTCAAAGCCCTTTCTTATTCAACAATGCCTACAGGAACAGGTAGGTAAATGAAGACATGCAAGGGGTTCTGTCTAACTCAAGAATACGTGCCTTCTGGGTTCACAATTCTCACCCACCATACCTGCTGTCAGCATGAAACCATATTATCTAAATGGTTTTATTTTTTCTGGTATCCCCTTCTGGTATCCCCTGCTCCCAATTCCTTATTAAAATGTTTTGTGCTTGTAATCCCTACCATTTTTCTCTCTAGGTGGTAACTAGAATCTCAATAATCTGATCGGCAGTCCAAATTCACAACTGGCATTCCAAGCCATGCCCATGTGTTCACATATATCCTAAAGCAACTACTACTGTCGATGACTCCTTTGTTTTTATACCACTACTTAATCTCTTGCCCTTTCATTCTTATTATTCTCTTCTGGGTCAATCTCATTACCCGGGTTATTGTAGATTATTTTTCTAAGTGGCTTCAGTTTCCCTTCTTCCTGCAATCTATCCTCTATACTGAACTCAGATCTACTCTTAAGCCTTCAGAAGTCCTCCACAATTCAATCCCAACCTAAATTCATAACCTCATCTGTCCTTACTTTATAATACACAGATTATGCTCCAAAGCCATCCTTTTAACACACCACCAGAACTGGCCCTGACACAAAAAGCACAAACCATTTAACACACACACCCCAAAACCAGATAAATTGAACTTCATCAATATTTAAAAGTTCTGCTCTTTAAGACATTCTTAAGGAAATGACAAGACAAGCCAAAAGGCTGAAAAAACACTTGTAAAACACAAATCTCATAAAGGACACAGATCCAGAATACATAAAGAATTCTTCTTTTTTTTAAAAGACACAGGGGTCTGGCTATATTGCCCAGATTGGTCTCAAACTTCTGGCCTCAACCAATCCCAGGTCAGCCTCCCAAGTAGCCAGGACTACAGGTACATACTGCTGCACCTGGCTGAGAATACATAAAAAACTCTTAAAACTCAACAGTAAAACCATTAATTATAAAAAGGGCAAAAGATTTAACTAGTCACTTAAGAATATGAATGGCAAACAGACACATGAAAAGATACTCAACACTATTAGTGATTAGTTATGAGTTAAATACAAATTGAAACCACAATGAAGTACAACTACACATCTGCTAAAATTTAAAACAAACACAGGTAATTATGAAATGTTGGCAAAGATGCAGAGCAATAAAAACACTGATATATTGCTGATGGAGCAAATAGTACATCGCTTTGAAAAATAGGCAGTTTCTCATAAACGTGCTTATCATACAACCCCGCAATCTTGATTCCTAGTTATTTACACAAGAGAAATTAAAACCTACGTCCACATAAAGATCTGTATGCGAATACTTTCATTCACGTTAGCCAAAATCTGGAAATACCCTACTTCCTAACAACTGGTAAATGTATAAACAAATATGGTACACAGACAATTGAATAGGACTCAGCAATAAAAAAAGAACTCACTGATATATACAAAACAGATGAATCTTAAAAGCATTATGCCAAATCAAAGTCAGACACAAAATACAACATACAGTAAGAGTCCATTTATGACCTTCCAAAAAAGCAAAGAAGTACAGAAAGTTCAGTGATTGCCAAGCACTTGGAGTAAGAGGCAAGGTATTAGCTACAAAGGGAGAGGGAGAAGTTTTTTGGGGTGATGAAAATCTTTTATATTGCTTGTAATGATGATTATATACAACTGCATACATTTATCAAACTTTGTCAAACTGCAGATCTAAAAGGGTATAGTTTACTACATGTAAATTATACCTCAATAAAGGAGAACTTTAAAAACTGTTTCTGAACTGTGCCTCTTGTCCTGAAATGCTGTTAATAATCTAAGATCCTTAGAGTCTGTTGAAATCCCAATAACTGAGGCCCAACCAAAATACTACTCCCTTCACAAAATTTTCCCTGATTACCTATATCAGAAGTTGCAAATGGCTGCTCAGAATCCAGCTTTAAGAGTTAAAAATCTAAAATTTCTAGTTGGGAGATTTCACATATAGATTTAGATTTCCAGCTTTGAAATACTACGAGGCATTCTAACATGGCAACAACTGGCTAGAGCCAGGGATGTAAACTTAACCCAGGCCTCACAACCCTGAATGGCTCACACTTGACCATTTAACTTTTCTGGCAGCTGTAAGAATATGAATTTTTAAGACTTGCCTGATCTTAACCGATCTTTCATTTCTGACTTCTGATAGCTCTTTGTATTTTTCTTTACTGTATTCATCACAACCTGCTTTATATTATAAATCTTTGCATATAATTTTTAAACCATAACCAGACCATAATTTGAGAAGGTCCCTGGGTTTACCTTTCAATCCATCTTTGTATCATCTCACAATGCCTTAGAGAGAGCTGGAGCTTAATAAAATAAACAATGGTCAGTACCATGAATCAATTTATACAAAGATTCTACTAAGGAATACCACTAACAAGTAAAATAAAACTGCCATCAGGAAGAAATGTTTTTCAAAATTATCAAATTATGTAAAGTGGTTTTCTGACATTTATGACTTGCGTTCTCAATTAGGTTCAATTCACAACAGTCTATTAATTACAAACTACAAAAAAATAGAATCTTTTCACAGAAAATATGCCCATAGTAATAAAAAAAATTCTAAGAAACTCACTAAACATATGCAATTCCAAGGTTTGTTATAAACATACCACATAACTAATGACAGAGGTGGCTAGATAAGGATACTTTTGCCAGATTGAGTCCAAATACCCTAGAAATGAGTCCGGAGTCCAAGTTAGAATTCACAGAAACAAATCACAAAAGTTCCCATAATTCTGCCATTGCGAAAGCAATATCTATTAAGTGATTTAAAGTCACTGCAACTAATAAGTTCTCAACCAACGTGTTTACTTTGTTGGTAACAAGATGAACTACTTGACTACTTGTGCAATGGTTAGTTACCTCCAGAGCATTTTATTCAAAGGCACACAGTAGCAAGGAACAAATTTTTTTAGGGACCACTAAAAATGCTCAAGAGCACAAAATACCCCTCACCATTTTCTCTAATAAAAAAGAAATCTGCAAATTCAAATCAATGCTTATATACAAGCATCTACCAAACCTGTCAACTTTATTTTTAAACTTAATACTGACCAAAAACTGCACATGAAGTAACATGCAGGTTAGTTTCACAGTATAGGAATTCTGGAACTGTTAGAAACATTTATAATTAAGATATTCCTATCTTGCCTTTAATTTTTAAAAATGTTATTTAATGAACGATGGATGCATTTAAACATATGAGGTAAGGTCTCCAAGATTAAAACTCTCATGTAGTAATTAGGTACCTTAAAATTACAGTAAGATTTAATATGAGCCATAAGTATGTCATGGTTGCTTGAAAGGTTAATGTAAACTTAAATTACGTTCAGAGAACGGCAGGACTAGTCCTCTGGAAATACAAGTTGAACTGCAGTCTGACTAGCTTAGAGCAGCACAGTACTAACAGCAATCCAGAGAACACCTGGCAGGAGTTAGCCAGGAATATTCAGGATGTCTAGAAACCATCTGAAAGAGGAAGGCTGAGAGGAAAAGAAAACAGACTATTCAGCCTAAATAAAAGTAAGGGAAGATGACAGTTAAATCTAAATATCTAAATGGCCACCATATAGAACAAACAGCCTTATTTAACTATGTTCTAGAAGAAAAAATTAGAACCGAACAGTTACTTTCTATTATTTTTGGAGGGAATTTTAAAATTTTCTTGTTCTATACCACAAAGGGATTATTTGATAGCCACTACCCTATGTGAACAAGGGAAATTATAACAACTTAGGTGTTCAACTGCCAAATCTGTAAGATAAAAGGGTTGGAGAAGACAAGTTTTAAAAGCCACACTTTTGTCAGTAACATCCATGGTAAGAAACTCCCAGCTTTGGTCAGATATGGCCAACTGTAGACAGTCGGGGATGGACATCATGATGGGAAATAAAAGCTCAGCTTCCTCTCCTCTTTCCATGTGGCCACTCCCGATACACATTCATGATTCCTAGAAACTCAGTCAAATACCAAGCTTTGTTCTATATATCTGAAACTCTAAAACTTAAGGTTTTCTCTGTAAGAAAACCTAGAGGTGTCTAACTTCAGATTTTAAACAGCCCAAGATTAAATAATACATGACACCACACTGAGACCTACTTAAAATTGGATAGATGGTCAGATTATAATGATATACGATGGGATTTACAAACTCCACACTTGTGGCATAAATTAACAGCCAACGTATTCCTTTGACAAGAGCTGCCTTTATAGTGAAAATAGTCTGACAAGTGCCTAGAGTTTAACATAACTCACAAAGATTCCAGCAGACAATGTTGCCAAGATTTAATGCTGAATGAATTTCTAACCAATATTCAAATGTAACCACTAATAGTCTAGCATGTCAATTATTCCATGGGAACAAAAATAGGCACTTACAGAAGCATATGAACTCTTTCAAGCCACAAGGCATCATTTAGTAACAACGGCTATCTACACTAAAAAGCATTCTAGTAGTACGAAACATTTTATTTGCCCAACTCCCTACAAAAAACATGTGATTCCAACTGTATTTAAATCTCAATGACACACACCTATCTACACCTTTTAATGTTTAAAAAATTTTAAAGGTGAGAGAGGAAGGGAAGAGGAAGCCCAGACATTACTAAGTACAGTATTTAGTCTTCAAACAAAAAGAACTATTATAGAATCTTTGATGGGCCACAAACACCTCATTTTGCGTTCCAAAAGGGTTTTTCACTTATCTACTACCTATTTTAGAAAACGGAAGATCACATATACATTTTAACACACTATACAAATTACTTTGTATACTGTATAAAACTTCCAACACTAAAAATATAATAAAACTGATGGAGATCTACGATATCCTTCTCTTTTATCTAATACAAATAAACATATTTCGTGGGTTAAAGTGCCTAAAATGTTTATGTAAGTATTATGAAAAGATCTGATAAAAATGTAACAAGATAATAAATTAACAACCTTATGAAATAAACTTTAAGACAGATAAGAAGAAAGCCATCCTTTCATTATTCTGGTCTTTTGGGATCTAATTTCAAATGAACACTTAACACTTTATCCCATTAGATCACATCCTGATTGACCTAACAAAGCACTATGCTATACTTTTAAAAATACTGCTTTAAGGACTACTTTATGTAAGGAATACTCCTCATGGCAAAATGTTAAGTATGTAATAACAGTATAATTATAATATAAAAAGAAAAACCTCCACACTTGGGAAGAGTCTATATTTAGAGACTAGAAACAAAGATACCAAAGGGCTTTGGCCAAAATTAGTATAAATAGACTTTATTGAAGTCAGTGCCTCTGTACTGAGACAGAAGATTGTGTCTACATAAGCACAAGTTGTAACATTTCACAACTTCTAAAAGGAATGTCAACAATTACAACGATCATGCATACCATGGTCGATAATCACATTTTAGAAGCATTTTCAACCATTTCTAAAGAAATGCTTATAACATTGTTATATATAGAACTACTTTCAATAAACTGCAAAACATTGATCGACTTTTCCAGTATGAGCTACAGTGTCAACACAAAAGGGAGGCATAAATGTTTAATTTATGAAATCAGAATGGAATATTTACTGTAAAGAAAAATTAAAAAGCTTTCAAATAAAGGCCATTATTGAACCAACGTGAAGAGCACAACTTGAACTTTTGAGTTCATTCATCTTTTAAAGCTGTCTCTGAATAGCTTCAGTTCTAAGCATTGAATTCAGTACTGTGAATATTCCTTGGATTGAAGTTTGGCAATGATGCGGTCCAACTGTCTCTTTGCTTCACACTGTGGGAAATTGCTCATGTCATAATATTGAGGGGCAATTTTCACCAACCTGTCCAGAAGAGGGGAAAAAATTACCAAATTAACATTTAATTAATGTACTGGAGTTACTAACAGGATAGGCATCACTTATTAATATACAATGAACTACGGCAAATCTTCAAATCCAAAACAATGATAAAAATACAAATGCCTAATCCTTACAAACATCACTCTTAGAAATATGTTAAATATTTTAATAAGATGTAAATTTTCTGATGTTGAACTTATCATAAATTTTACAAAAAACTCATGATACATTCTTTTAAAAACCTTCTCTTTACATTCATATAAAAATAACAACACATAAGGTCACTTGACTTCTTCACTCTAGCACACTATTTTAACCTGCCTCTCCCAGGTAATAGCAATAATACAGGTTCTGTGTAAGAAATACCTTGACATTCAAATGATTGGATCTTCTCATTTCCAATGTTTTAATAACTATGAATATAACTCTATAACCCAAAAATACACTTGACTGAAATCTTTCATGAAATTTACCATACAATTTTTTCTCAACAAAGGCTTTTAGATAAAATGGTAATATACTACACAATTGAAGTGTCCAAAGTCACAGATGAGTGCAGGAAAAAAACTGCACAATGTATAGCAAGCGACACCACCTAAAATAGTGCCTTCAGTCCCAGTACTCTTGGCTGACATCTTCCATCTAAGTTACAGAATGTATTCTGGCAAAAATAAATAAATAAAACAACCTTCTCCCCCAGGAGTGGAGGTTATTTTGCTTAAAATAAAACAATCAGTTCTAATTACATTTTGTAAAAGCTAATGTGCTAAAATAGAAAGAGCTATAATTTTTATGCTTGCACAGGTACTAAAACCAATATATAAATAAATAGTTGAGAGCTAATTGTAATGGGACAAATAAAACATATAAAAAGACTAACTTCTAGAACCAGGGAACACATAACAGCAAGAGAATGGCTCCAAAGAAACTCCTGATGGTATTCAACTGTAACTCTATCTGGCTCCAAATCCAGGCCACACTAACAATCCCACTGTTTTCTTATCAAAGGAAAGAAGAAAGAGATCAACCATACCATCAGGCCAATTGCTCATACCTGAACACTGGAATATACATCCCTAGCCTAGGAGAAAATTGAGTCCCCAAATTAGTAAATGGAAGGCCATGACTCCAGCAACAGAGTGACATTCCATTCTGAGCAAAATACTATCAGAACAAAAGGCATGCTTACCACTCTGGCTTGATATCTGTACACGTCCGGATGTAATTCTTTGTTGTTAACACAAACTCATTATAAAGCACCCATTCAGGCTTGTGGTCAAGAACAGTAGAGGGATGCAACTGAACCACCTGGTTATCTTTCACAGTTAAGTAATGCCCTGTTCGTTCTAAATGTGCCACCTGAAACCAAAACCCAGTAAATTAATACAATGCTTTCTGATGAGCTAGTTACAAAACAAAAGTGGTATAAAGTCACCTATATAATTAGGAACAGGTAGGCCTCACATTTTGCTTTTTATTCTACAGCTATACTTATTTATCCCTGCTTCATAAAAGCAAGTATCAGCAAACTACAGCCTATGGGTCCAAGTCCAACTCACAGCCTTTATTTGTAAGGCCTGTGAGCCAAGAATAGTTTATGTATCTCTAAATAATTGGAGGGAAAAAAAAATCAGAAGAAAAAACACTTCATGAAGCATGAAAACCATACAAAAGTCAAATTTCAGTGCCCATAAGCAAAGTTTTATTGGAACACAGGCACACTCATCTGTCTATGGTGACTGTCACGCTACAAGGGTAGGCAGAGTTGTGTAGTTGTGACCTAATGGGATCACAGAGCCTAATATACATTATTTGGTCCTTCCTGCCTTAGACTACCTATCTCAGGCTCTTCAGCACTGGGCACCAACTATGAGAATAGATGAACAATTATTAGAAGATTCATGGCTAAGGCAGAAAACTAAATTGGAGAGCAAAAAGAAGTAAGGAAAAAAAATGTAACAAAGGAAGGAAAATACAAAGAAAAAAAATGGGAAAAAAGAGAAGTTGAATATGCTTCTCCTTCCTACACTTCTTTTTCGATAATAAATGCCTTGATTGGTAATACTCATCTAATATTTAATTAACAAACACTGAAGCAGAAAATTGGCCCTTTCCAATTCTAGAACGCTGTAAATAAAGATTATGTGTAAATAATAGAAAATGAACTCAATTTCACTGAATAAATGGTACCAAGTGCCTACTAGGTGTCAGGCACTATACTATATGCTATTCCTAACTTTTCTTTTTTTTTCCTTAAAGAGCTAAGTTTCACGCTACGTTAGAATTCTAACTTCTGGGTTCAAGCCATCCTCCTGCCTCAGCCTTTCCAGTAGCTGGGACTACAAGGCATGCTCCACTGTGCCCAGCTCTGTTTCTTAACAAATTTTAATCTAAGGAGAGAATTAGGAAACTATAATGCTTGAATAAAGCTTTGTCAATCTCTTTTAGATTATTAAAAGCAAATGAAAGCTAGTACATATTAAATAAATTATTATATTAAATAAATATTAAGAATATAATTAGAAGTCTAGAGAAATAATTTTCATACCTAACTCTATTAAGCATACCTTAAAATAAGATGCCATAATAGTAGTCTTATTATTACTCAGATTCAAATACAGACATCTCACCAATCTCCTAATTTTCTTGACTTTTTCCAAACATAATTTCTCTGAGTTTTAAACATCTTAAAGTAAATATTCACAATATTTACTTCAAAAGTTTTACTTCAGTTCTTATAGCCTCCAATACAGCACACACCAGCTAAACTAAACGAAGCCGTTTAGATTATGTTTCATCTTTATGGCTTAATTCAAAAGACATTTTTGGCTTTTGCAGTACTCAAAAGAGGCTTAATTATAAATGCCTAAGATCACTCTATAGGACTGCAAATGAAATCTAGTTATTTGAATATTTGAATTTTGGGGTGCTCAGTTTCTACAAAGAAACTGAACTGTACTTTTGGATCCACCTAGACAATTGTTCCTTTTAGTACTCTGCTGTGACAGTATGTTTCCAATTAAGATCTAGATTCAGAGAAACTTTAATATACTTATCAAAAGTCAAGGGTTAAATTTCACATTCCTGAAGAAATAAGTGCCTAATCACACCTGAAAATGGACAATGTGTCCATTTGGTATAACAAAGGCTCCATTGATAAAAAGGTAGTTTTAAAATTGATTACTACATAACCATTAATTCAGCTATTTAGGGCATTAATTTGTTACTTATTAGATTACTTATTATTTGTTAATTTTTGCTAACAATAATAATTACTTATTATTTGTTACTAATACTTTTGTATTAGACATACAAAAGTTCTTAAAATATCAATTCATTCAAAGAAACTGGATGTAACAGCATTTAAGATCAATTTTTACAGGCATTCTTAAACTCGTCTTTTCCTTTATATAGATTCAAAAAACCGTAATAGAAATCAAACAATATCATGTGAATACTTAACAATGCATTCCAGTATTATCCACATACCTGCATAAAATACCCAGTAACCAAAGCTTTTCTTATATTAATATAATAGTCCCTGCTTGTAAAGTCAGTACTTCGACGAGGCAAATTAAATCTGTCCATAATTCGAGATAGCTGCTGGCGTACATTGTCTGCAGACATCAGGGACCTGTAGTTAATGAAGTTGTCATAACACCACTGAACCGATTCATGATCTAAAAAGTTAGACAGGGGTGGAGAAAAGGAGAACCATGAATCATTCGCATAGGAATACATTCTAATTAGAAAGGAAACTGTTACAAAAGAATAAGCTAAATAAACATAAAGCAGATTTATAGACATTTTCTTTAAATTAACTGCAATGTTACTGACTTTCCTAAAAATCCCATAGTGTGGTTCAAAATCAGAAACAGTAACTAAGATTTTTAGTTTTGGATGTCAAAACAATGACTTTAACTGTTTTCAGTGTATTGAGTTATTTTATCCATTAACATCCACCTGCTTGTTTCCAACAGATCATCTATCAGACAGGGGTAACTGGGGAAACTTAGTAAAACGCCATATCTTGCACATTTTTAAAGAAAACACAGCCTCAGATTAAGATAATCAAGTACAACATGAACGTTACGAAATTGAACATCAAACAACTATTGTATATTGCTATTTTAGTACATTGTTCTTTATGCCTGAGCTACAGTGCCTCAAACCTCAAGAGGCTGAAATTTTATTTTGACACATGTGCCTCTCAGCAATCTACAAGGTTTGAAATACAAATGATAAAGTTTACAAGGATGTCTGAAATCTCCACTCATGTTTAATAAAAAAGACCTATGTCTAAGCACTTTAAGTAATTTCACTACATGTATTATCAAAAGGGTAATATTTTTCCACTGATGAATCCTTGATAAGATCCCAACTAACCCAGTGTTGCTCATCTAAAGAAAGAGCTCAAACTACAGCATCATGGAAAAAATATTACAGTGACATCTTTATGTCCCAAAGACAGTCACAGCAAAAAACTGCATCATTTACTTCAGAGGTCTTTTGATAAATAAAACTAAGTATTATTGTAATGGCAGAAGGAAAAAACCATGAAAATTAAAATTGTGTTGATCCTTCTCCAGGTATGGTGATATATGCTTATCTTTTACACATTGTTTTCTCTTTGATTCTGGGATTCTACCAATTGTAACATACAACTCTATCTTAATGCTCTTGAGAAAAACAACAGACATATAAATAAATTTTTATCCATTACAAAATGTATCCTTTCAGAAATCAGAGTGGATAGGGTGGGGTCAGAAATAGATCTCTGAATTAAAGAATATGACACTGAAACATTATTAATTAACCCATCTGGAATGAGAAATAAAAGGTATCTGTCTAAAATTATTGACAAAGCACTGATATCTCTGGGAGATGAAACAAAGTATACTTTGGAGGTACTTTTGCTTATGCTAATGCCCTGTAGTAAGTGAAAGGCAATAAAAATACCTAAACTGGACAACAAAAAGGGGGACTTTTGAAAAGGATTGTTGATTTGCAGACTCTGGTTTGAAATGCAATCTTTTCAAGGTCTTCAATTTTTACAATTCATAAGCTAAAGATGAACAAAATGGCAACTATAAGTTATTCATCCAGGTAAATAATATCTCATAGTTCTAGTATATTTCTAAACTTGTAAGAAATCATTTGATAAACAGGAGCAATAAATCTAAAATTAGGAACATTTTATTAAAATTCTAGCTGTTTATTTCTCATCAATACAGTAAACTACTCATGAGATCTAAAGCCAAACCATTTGTAAAATTTTTAGAGATATCTCACACACACACATTAAAGTACTGCAAAATAACTGAAACCTAGTTTTGTTTCTAAAAAGTGTTATTTACATAAATAGTACTAAAATGACATATATCAAGGTGACATTTCAGCTTTACTACGCACTCAACCATTGTCCCTACTACTGAAAAACATCTTGATTAGTATGTGAAATGTATGTGTATTTTTGAAATATACTTAATGTCTAAATTAATAACATAACATCATTTAAAAAGCATTAGTGAATATACTTCAAATTCAATAAAAGGATACAAAATATCCAAACAGTAATGTGTAAGGGTCTAGAAAAATTTGATTTTGTTTTTGAAGAGCTCTCCTTATTTGAAAAGAAAAGGCAGCAGTCACTTATTAAACACTAAATCCTCTACCTCTGACTAAAGCAGACATTTTTATAAAATGTCAAGTCGTTATATATAGCAGAGGCCTAAAATCCAACCAGTGACTTAACATACCTCTGGCAGTGAGAAGTATTTATTAGAAAGGATCACACATCTAGTGAGTGGAAGCTACCATTCTAACTCATTAAATTCCCCCTCACTGCTGGCCCTTTTTAGAAGAGGATGAAGTTTTTGTAGACGTTTACTATTCAGGATTTTCACAGAAAGCCTGCAAGTACCAAATATGTTCATAAAGAACAAGCATTTAGTAATTTTATCATTTTAAATATTAAATCCCTCTAAATTCAAATATTATAGGTAGATTTATATTTAAAATCAAAATACAGTTCTTAAACGTATCAATCCTGAATTTCATTTTCAAAACACAATTATGAAATCCAAAATATTACTTATGCTTAGTTAACAAAAAGTTTAAATGACAAAATAACATAATCTCTAATTTTAAAAGAATTCGTTAAAATGTCTTGTGAAAATAATAGAGTAGGTATATGTATAAAATCATGCTGCTCCTTCAAAAATCTTTTAATTATCACTTAAATGTTATCATCATAATATCAAAGGCGATTTTGAGAAACCTGATGAGTGTGAAACCTGCTCATTCTCAAGGCATTCCCTCTTACAGCAGCTATCATGGTTTGTTAATATGTTATATTAATATATCTCTTGGTCACCCAGCATGATGTTTGGCAGACAACAGGAATATAGTCTTGAGTTGACTTACCTTACCAGGGATAAGTCTTTAACATTATGTATTATCAATACTAATACTGTGGACACAAGAGGAATAAAATAAAATGTTCCGTAGTAAATCGTGTATTGGCCTTCAGGTCTTGGTTTCTCAACCATGTTTCCTTTACTTCCCTTTTCTGTCCCCCAGTTTTTGAGACCTGGGCAGAGAAGGGCTCCACCTTTTTTCTCCTGTTTAGATATTAATACCATTTGACTCACACCAGGGTTCATAAGTAAGAAACAAAGATGTATGGCACCACAGGTGCTACATTCTTTTCCACATGCTGGCCCTCTAGAATTGGGACACTTAGACAAATAAGTTTTACCACCACCCCCTACAGATGTGCAAAAGTCAACAGGCTCCATTTTAGCAGTGTAAATAGGATTTCTATAAGATAATAAAAATGAGTTACAAATAAAACAACAAGTACAAAATTGAAATTAAAGAACTACTCATGAGAAGAAACCATAAATTCAGAGTGACTAAGAATCCTTCATTTTTGGCACAGGGTGATGATACACGACTATCAGCCTTTAATTATGTTATCATCTTTAGGTCAGCCTACTGATATGTAGAAATCAAACCTTTTCAGATCCTGTTGCATTCATTTCTGTATTTATTCTCCCCTTTTAAAGTTTTCCTCTCACTTAAGTTTTGGAAATGGTACATTCCAACAATAGCTAGCAATAACTTTATTATTACTATGATTCCTTCCTCATTTTCAAAAAATTGGCAAACGGCTTTCAGGTCACTAAATATTTGCTAATGTAATTTAAAGGAAGAACAATATTTTACCATGTGTCTACAGCATAACTTACTGAACCACCTTTCTACTAGTGGGCATTTGGGTAGCTTCCAATTTTATGCTATCACAAATAATTCCAGGATGAAAAACTTTAATCCTGCATCCACAGAATTTCAAAAGACAGCTTTCTAGATTATTTCTGGGTCAAAGAATATGAAGTTGTTATGATTGTTGGTAACATAAAATCTGCTTTTCATAAAGACCCACATCACTTTATATCCCTACCTCCAGTGTATAACTGTTCCACTAACCCCACTCCCACACAACTGAGGGGTATTTTTCTCTAATCGTGCCAATTTTACAGGTGAGAAAATGATATCTCAACAATAATGTAACTCTTGGGCTAACAGGAGAGTTTAACTTCTCTCTCATGATTACAGACCACTTGTAGCCTGAGAACACCGTCACATATGTTGCCCATTTTTCTATTTTGCTAGTCTTAATATTAAAAGCTCTTTATTAGTAAAAATGTTAACAGTAATGATTATATAAACAATACTATCTATTCACAAAAAATGTAAAGTGTATGAAAATAAAGAGAAGTATATAAAAATTTGTATGATTCATGATAGATTATATATAAATCTTCCATTTTTATCACCTTGTATTTTTCAGGTTTTCTGTAATTGGTGCTTCCCCCCCATTATAAATGTAAACAACTTTTGAAAAGGATTGGCAATTTCTATTTTAAATGCTAGTCAGGAATTTTTCTAAAGTACCTCTGGGTTTTTAATGTAAAGTTGTCACAGATAATAAACTATGAAAGTGAGATGAAGAAACATTTTATACACTGCAAGTGACATTTAGACAAAAGAGTACCTTCAATCTAATTTACACTTACTTTGTTTAAAAGCATGGTAGACATTCAGCAGTGTCAGATGATCTCCATCTATGTGGGCAAATCTCATCTTGGCCTCATCTGCGGCTTTCTTGGCCTCCGTGGGGCGAACAAAACACTGTGGGACTAAACAAGGTTGGTATGGGCCCAACACAAACGCCCATATCGATGAGTCACGCATTCACAGATAGAGGAACAAGGCCTAGCTAGGTCAGTTCACAGAGCATAGGGCAGGGCAGGATGGCCTCCAACTGCATCTTGGACTGTTTACTACCTTGATTAGGTACATCAACACCTAACCACATCTGTAAGACAAGAGGGTTTCAAAGCTACAGAGTACCTGATTATTTTAACTAGATCTAAAAGTAGGCATCAAAACAGCTATTCTGAAGGCCATCAAGATACTAAAAAGCTCAACTTATTTCAAAAAACCAGTGCTGATAGCTCTACCAGTAACCAGAATTATAGTGTCAACAACCTTTCAGCTAATTGTAATTTTCCAAAAGGCCATCCACAGTGAATCCACTGAATGGCTGTGAAAATTAGGAAGCTGTACTTACCCACTGCAGAACTAAAATCAACTTTGCAACCAGTCTACTGCCACATTTCCATTAGAATTTCTTCCCTAATACTATGGTTATTACCAACTGGTGGGTATCACTATTAGCACCGGTGAGCAGAAGCATATGTAAACATAAAAATATCAAGTCTTGGGTTTTGATGATAGCAGTAGTGGTGGAAGGTTAAACCGCCTTTTAATCAAGAAAATTCAAAAAGGCTGTGATATTCAGCCTAGTAGTGTTCCAACATTTTAATAAAATTAGTAAATAAAGTCCCAAGTTTTTTTAAAAAAAAATTATGTAAATCAAAACCTCAATATAAAACCAAATGCCAATACTTTAAAAATTGACAGTTAGTCTGAAACAGTCATTTCAAGGGTCATCGAAATATTTAACTACAGTTATTTGTTAGAGCCTCAATATTAATTCACATAGAACTGCAAGTTGTTACAAAGCGTATACTACATTTTTTGAAATACAACTTTCCTTAATTTATTTTAGCAATTCCATAGTCATAAAAGTAGTATGAAATAAAAATACTTAACAGCTTGGGACTCTTTCAACACATTTTTAAAGCTCTTAAAAACCTTGTCAATGAAAAAAATCATAAATTATCAGTTCAGATAGAAGATAATGGGAATAATTGACAAAGAGATCAAACACAGTATTAAATTACTCTTTCCCACACAGTTTCCCCTTTAAAAAGATGCCAAAGTAGCCAAACAAAGACAACAAAACATGATCACAGTAAATATTAAAAGTCTTGCTTAATGTAACTGAAGCAAGGGAATTTATGAAAGTACAGAAACTTCTCATAGCTGTGAATGTTAATGTGAACTAGCCACCAGAGTTAAGTGGGAATGTATAGGTAGCACTCCATAAGGCCCCTGGGTTTGCACTGTTTATATTAGGACCTCAAAACGCCAGAAACTATTTAAATGGCAAACAAAGCATTACAAGCTCAGCAAACTGTTTTTGTTCCATGACTTCTTTCTTATCCATTATTTCAACATTTTTCCCATAAATGGCCTGTTTAAAAACTACTGCACATAAATGTTTATTTTTCTTGATTTGCTAAAGATGACCACAAGCCAAAGCCTATGTTTTGCATAACTGCTATTACAAATAAGACTGAGATGTAGCTGGAAGATTTCAACTGCACCACAGTGACAAATTTTTTAAAGGGCTAATACTCTAAACTCAAACAATGGTACTCATATAGTACGTCTAATTAGACAATCTAAAGAAATATAAACAGGGCAGATAACAGATAAGTGAATACACAGATAATCTGTTAACACTTGCCCCACTTTCTCTAAAAACTAAACTCTTGGGAGAAGACAACTGGGAGAATCTAACAAAACAACACATAAGAAAGGCAGACAACAACCTACCACCACCTCCGCAAATGAGACTACAATTTAATTTAAATGATTCGATACTGCCCTGCCCATCTGCTCTGAGTCTGATCAGTCATAACTCTGAAAGAAAACATTTTAGCTAGTTCTTACATAAAAACTTCACACCATTAGAATATACCATACATCTAAACTAAGCCATAATTTTATATTTAAGTATTTTTCAACTTATCTTTTAATTCCATGGAAGACTTTGAATTATTTGCAGCATTAAAAGTAACTAAGACCAATAAACCACTCTGTGATTAGAAGTTAGTTCTCCCCAGTCCTGAAATTAGTAGCATAGAATACTGATTGTCAGTAAAAACTTGTTTTGTACTTTTAGCTATAAGAATCATTAATCTGTTTGTTAACAATATTCTACTCCTTTGGGAAAATCTATTTCCAAGTTACTATTCATTTGTGGATTAAATTTTACTACTACTAAAAATAGCACTATTTCCTCAAGCCTAATGTTCCAATTTTACAAAATTAGGAATTTTATCTATTAGGTATGATTCTTTTACCAAGTGTTTTTCTGCCATTGTAAAAGAATAACATTTCCAGATTAGTTTTAAAGCCTAAAAGTGTATATTACTGCTTCTATTTATTTGATGCTAAGTTTGAAATTTACGTTTGTTTGATTGCCACTGGAATACATATTTATACACGTAGATAGATATGGCTCAACTTAAATGTAAAGTTTACGTCTGTCACAGGCTCACGTAATAAGTGCCAAGTACTAGAACAAAATTCTTCCTGTACTTTCAGTGATAAACCGCACAGATAGTACTGATGGACCTACCAAAAAATTCAGTAACACTTGCGTTCAAACTTATTCTCAATGCAATTTTTATTTGCACTCAAGAGAGCCAATGTTTTACTATGTTTTGTGCACAATGACTTACTTTAATTTGTAAATACTATGTCATTATGAAGCTATTTACAAGGTATTTAGGAAACAAAATGAATTCCTTAAAACGAGCTATATAATCCACTACCATACTAAATACTAAAAAACAAAAACAAAAGTGAAGTCCACCCAAACTTTGAAGAGCTGGGCTTTTGTTAGTTCCTTTCCCTCTATTACCTGACAACATAGCAGTAATAGATAGGACCTCATTAGAACAGTTGTAGTCACAACTTGCAATAACCATTTTAGCGAGCTGTGGATCTAGAGGAAACTCCGCCATCATGGATCCCAATTCAGTAAGATCTCCATCATCATTTAAAGCAGCCAGATAATTCAAAAGTTCTAGGGCTCTCATCAGAGTTTCAGGAGCTAGGGGGGAAAGGCAATCTATTAGATAAGCTGCCTTAAGCAAGCACAAATGTGACAAAGTACTATCCTAAGCAATCTCATTTTTCATTCTACAGTGGACCAAACTCAAATTGTCATCAAATTCAACTATACAGATCTAGCAAACAATGACTCATACAAAACTGCAAGATTTTGGCCAGGCTTGGAGGCTCACACCTATAATCCTAGCACTCTGGGAGGCCAAGGTGGATGGATTGCTCAAGGTCAGGAGTTCAAGACCAGCCTGAGCAAGAGCGAGACCCCGTCTCTACTATAAATACAAAGAAATTAATTGGCCAACTAAAAATATATGTAAAAAATTAGCCGGGCATGGTGGCGCATGCCTGTAGTTCCAGCTACTTAGGAGGCGCAGGTAGAAGGATCGCTTAAGCCCAGGAGTTTGAGGTTGCTATAAGACAGAC
>CAUYRT010071201.1:0-18181 GCA_963574885.1 Lepilemur ruficaudatus
GGACTACTTTGACAGAGTAGGTTTTTGAATGTAACAAGATAAGTCAACTTGAGTGGTAATATATTTTGGGAAATCAGCTCACTACAAATTGTGACTGTAAACATTGTACTGTAAATGCTTTGTAGTTTTCCCCCAATGAAATTTAAAAAAATAAAAAAGAAGATATGCAGGGAAGGATTAGTAGGATAAGATGCTAGAAGCAAACAAAATTGTTTGGAAAACATCATATTCTTGGTGAGAGACAGTGAGTGGCAGTGAAGAAGGAGAGGATGTGGACTTGAGAAATGTAAAAAACATAAAATTTGGAGGAATTTGTAAGGAACTGGAGATGAGAAAACTAGATGATTATTTTAAGGAAATTGGCTGTGAAGAGGGGATGCAATGGAGGTGATTGTTTGCAGGATAGAAAGAGGTTTGAGCACAGTTTTAGAAATAGAGAAGGGGAAGAATGAAAAATATATTGAATACACAAAATAGAGCTATGTATTAATCATAAGGATGCAAAAATTCTAGAAGCAGTAAGAAATATCAAGGTGATTACAAGGTGAGGAGTTGGATGTGCATAGGAGCAAGGACATACCAACTTTTGAGATGGGAAATGAGATGGTAAAGATGAATGAGGATATGGGTAAATTTTGATGTAGATTGAGGGGAGTTTTAAAGGTGTGATACCTCAAGACCTTCAGCTTATCAGTCAAACTTAGGTCCTTACTGACTCTAGAGAAGACTCCCCTCACACAATACAAATACGTTAGAAAACCTTGATTAACCTCCTTTCACATTCACAGTAACTCCAGTTTCTAAATCCCCTCTATTTCATTGCTGTGAGTGTATTGCTTTGTTCTTCAATCCTACAGGGAGAGATATGAGAAAATACATTTGCTCAGCTATCTCAAGAGATGAAGTTAGGAAACATGAGATCCAAGGAAATGAAGTGTTACTTCAAATAAAATTTATCAAAAGAAAATTTAAAAAAATTATACTGAAAGATAATATAAACTTAAAAAATAAATTCAAAAGAAAGTTAGTAAATTCATGTATGTCCAGTGAATTTAATAGTATAAATCAAATGCTCTATAGAAATGAACTGATCTAGAGTTCACTAGTGTCTTGTATACTAAAACTATCCTCTTACAGATAACGTTACATTCTAATCTGTTTTGCCTAAATAGCATCATGGTGTATGTAGAGAGAAGCTAAAAATGCTTTTTTTGTTGTTGTTTGTAGGCTGATTTTCAATGATCCCTATAAAGCATTAGCAAGCTTAGGCATTAGGTGGGCACCCTGAATATGCTGGATTTTCTCTTTAATACCACTGTCCTGCAGGACTGTGTTAAAATTTGTGGCTAAATATCTAATACCAAGTGCCAAGGCTCATGTCAAAGTGCAGAAATCTGGAATTCAACAGTTCAATTTTAAATTCTGATTTCTGCCAATTATTGAATCCACATATGAATGATACTTTGAGCAATTATGCTAGAGACTTTGATTATTCCTTTGTGAAACAGAGCTAGCAATGCAAACCAACGAGCCTAATACACCAAAAATGTATACGTGCGTGATTTATAGCATGATGCCAGATATGGAGTATGTCCAGTGTTTAAGAGAATAGACCCTTAAGGCAAACTTCTGAATTTTGAATCTATATCTGCCACTAATTAGCTGTGTAAAAGGGGCAACTTTTTGAACCAATTTCTTATCAGTAATGCAGGAATAATAATGCTACTTTTCTGAAAAGATTATTATGAGGACAAAAGGAATATTATTAGTTTCAGATGAATTGGGCCTAATAATGTATTTTTGTAACCATCTCTGGGAAAGTGTCCTCAAAAAGCTCTAAATAGAGTTTGACAATAAGAAAATAATCTGAGTGTTCACCAGAAGGATTTGCACAAATAAAACAATAGGAAACATAAGATCTTCAAATCTGCTAAAAAGGAATTATGTTTACTAGAACTGATGAAAGGCCAGATAATTATTTTTCATATTGATCCACCCTCAATCCACTGTTAGTTGGATATAAATTGAAAGAAAATTAGAAGTTGTACCCTTGCTTTTCATCACACTATGGAACACATTGATATTCAGAATTTTATGAAATCCTAGGGAGTCTGTTTGATTCCCCTACAGTGCTGATATTAGGCTTTGCTATGACGTATGTGGTTATCTTTGATCTCTTTATGAAGGCAAGAATATTCTTTGAGTGTTTGTAGCTATGTAACCTAAGAAGTTATTTAAATCAATTATATTCTAAGAGCAAAGTTTGCTTTCTTTCAGAAGATTATACAGGTTCTTTTATGAAGAACAAAAATATATGCATATAAGTTTAAATTTGCTGCTGTTTGTGTTTGTGGTACGATGAGAGGAGAAAGATAGATGATAGTAAGATATATGAATGGGTAATTTAATGCAAGATGTTACCTTTTTATCAATCATATATATTGGAGGTTGTCAGCATATAGTCACTCATAGAATAGGCAATTGTAGTCTGTTTACAGTTGCTCGGTTGTGAACTTAGAAAGATTCTCTTTTTTCATTATCTTACAGGCGTAATTGGTGATTTACTTATTTTTTTATAAAACTCTAACATATGGCTTGTCAGATTGGTTATAAAGTCTAAACTGTCTGAACTTTTAAAAGACTGATCTTATTTAATTCCATATGCCAAACACCTAGCAGAGTGCCTGAAATATAGCTGGTACGTGAGAGGAAAATGCCAGAAATATACCAAGGAATAGACAAAGACAAATAAATTCAACTATACACTAATTCACCAAACTATTGTTGGTCAAACTTTAAGACTGTACATCTCATATCATAAGTAAGATTAATTCCAGCATATAAAAATGATATTGGGAAATTGAAGAGCCTAATCAACTAGATTCCAAATACATTCTGGGTTTGTCATCTTTTTTAAAGTACAAACTACCTTTTTAGAATATTAATACCTTATTTTCTTATGGACATTTTGTATTTTATAAAGTTTTCTTCCAATTGCCCAATAATGATAATTAATTTGATTTATATAGTTGTTTATGGATATTTTGGTAAGATATTTTACATATCATCACAATAAATGCAGAAGAACTTTAATAACTTACTTTAAAAAGGAACTAAAATCTGATCCCAGGTTTCTTATGCCAAGTCTAGTATACCAAACCACTCTCTCAAAATGAGCATTATTTGGAATCTTTGAACTATTCTAATCAAAAGGAATGAACATTTGAATATGCAGTGCTTCTTATACTGTTGTAGCACTGTTAAAATGTATAGGGCACTTGTTTTGCGCTTTGCTCAGTGCTAATGGCTTTGCACAAGTTTTCCCAGTTAAAATCAAGAACATTGTGAGGTATATTAAAAGCACATCAGATGTGAAGTGATGGTCAGGCTCTCAAATTCCAGAGCCAGACACAGGTGACTTCAAGACCTCAGTTGCCAATGACCTCGTTTTGAGATGATCAGGCACACAAACATTTAGAAATGTTATGTATTCTTGGTAAATTTACTAATAATCATTTAACTGTACACTTAAAAAAATAAAGATTTCAGAGTATGCAAAAAAAAAAGAAATGTTATGTATTCTTAATGACATCACCATGTACCTTTGGGAAATACCCATTTTTATCCTTTTTATTTTTTCTTGTTCTGATATCTACTTTTCTTGCTATGACAATAGCCATATCAGTTTTCCCATAATTAACATTGCATCTTTTTCAGTTCTTCTACTTGTAACCTACCTGTATCTTTTACGCAAATATTTTGTGTCATTCTGTGAGTTGTATTTTCACTCCATTGATGATATCATTTGTAACACAAAAGATAAAAGTTTTTAGAATTTGATGAAGTACAACATATATATTTTTTTCTTTTGCCACTTGTGGTTTTTCTATATTTCATAAGGTTTTGCCTAACGTTAGGTCATGAAGGTTATCTCCTATGTTTTCTTTTAGGAAACTTAGTTTTTGCTTTTACTTTGAGGCATGTGATCTAATTTGAGTTCACTTTTGTGGGTGGTAGTGATCAAACATCACTTGTCTGCACATGGTATCCAGTTGTTTAAACACCGTTTGTTGAAAAGACTATTTTCTTCCATTGAATTATCATGGTGCCTTGCCTAAATTCAATTGGCCATCATGCAAGGGTTTCTTTCTGGACTCTCAGTTCAATTCTGTTAACTATATGCCTAAATTTCTGGCAGTGTCTGTATTGACTACTGTTGAGATACAGTATG
Source organism: Lepilemur ruficaudatus (assembly GCA_963574885.1). Classification (NCBI taxonomy): domain Eukaryota; kingdom Metazoa; phylum Chordata; class Mammalia; order Primates; family Lepilemuridae; genus Lepilemur; species Lepilemur ruficaudatus. Next base: position 4,232 of record CAUYRT010071201.1, read on the forward strand.
TTTCAAAATTAGGAAGTGGGTTCCTTCAGCTTTGCATTTTATTTTCAAGTCTGCTTTGGCTATTCTTGGTCAGTGCATTTACACATGAATTTTAGGATCATTTTGTCAATTAAAAAAAAATAATTCAAGCTGGGGTTTTGAAGGGATGACATTGAATCTTTAGGTAATTTGAGGGACTACTACCATTTTAACAATATTAAGTCTTTGACTACTTTATTCTTTTTTATAGTATTGAAACATTAATTTAATTTTTGAAATGTTCTTGCTAGTGTATAAAAATACAATTCTTACCAAGTTTTTAATAATTTGAGTATTTTGCTTTTCAGTATAGCTCTGCTATCATTATGGTCCCTGTATGTATTTTTATTTTCTGAGTGTTGCTTTGGAGTTTCCCAATAAACATTTTGGAATTATCATAATCTACTTTGAAATTATATTATAGTGTTTTACTTTACACAAACGTAATTATATTATAAAACATTTTATTTTCCTTTTTTATGCATTCTAACTGCATAACTATAATAAACATAAAACGAGTTATCATTTTTGTTTTACAAAGCTAATTACATACTAAAGAATTTTTTGATGAGAAAAAGGTTTTATTATATTGAGTGTCATGTTTATCATTTCTGCACTTTCATCTGTATAAATTTAACTTTCCACATGACCTCATTTTTTCCATTTGCAGAGCTTTTCTTAACACTTCTATTGTAATTTTCATGAAGATGACTTTTTACATGCCATTTGAAAATATCTCATTTCATTTTTAAATTTTTGTCCTGAATTTAGTAATCTAGGTTGATAGATTTTTTCTTTTAATACTTTAAAAAAATCATTCTATTTTCGTCTAATTTGCATAGTTCTCACAATAAATCATATTCTTTTCCTTATCTTCCTTATATTTAATATGCATTTTATTTCTGGATGCTTTTAAATATATTTTTCTTTATTTTTGATTGTCAGCAGTTTTATAATCATAGGTCTTAATGTTTTTAGTGTCTTTGTATGTTTCTTATTCTAGGATCTGTGAGTTTTCAGCTTCCATAAATTTGTGAAAAAATTCTCTTATGGCTTTTTTGGTTTTTAATTACAAATATGTTAGACTAGTTAATATTTATTTTAGTCTATTTGCTTAATGTGCTTTGGCAAGTATATATTCTATAACTATGTTCACTGATCTTTTTCTTCATTGTCTAATCTACTATTAACACAATCTAATAAAAATTTCTCTTCAGATTATTTATTTTTATTTCAAATATTATATTCTTCTATCTATAGAATCTATTGCATTATTTTTATATCTTTCTTTTTTCTCTTTAATTTGTTCCTGTTTTCCTGTGCCTGATTGAATATAGGAATAATATCTATTGCAATTTATTTAACTACAAATTATATCATGTTTATTTTTCTGACCAGTTTCTATTGAATGATTTTTCTCCTGGGTATGAATCATATTTTTCTGCTTCTTGACATGCTCCATAATTTTTAACTGGTTATTATTTTAAATGGAATTTTATTGTCTTTTAAAAATAATATAGTTTTTCTCTTTCTCTCTCTCTCTCTTTCTCTCTCCCTCTTCCTCTTTCCTTTCTTTTTTTCTCTCTCTCCAGTTACCTATTTGTGAAACAGATTTAGGTCTCAAGGCCTATTTTTAAATTTTTTAGAATCAATCTGGTACAGACTTTGCTTCATAGATAATTCTTTTCTTCTATTAAATTATGAAGCCTCTGAGGTTTCCATCCAAGACCGTAGGTTAGGCTTGAAGATTTTCCACTGTGGTGGTCTCCCCACCTTGTATAATTTCTGAGAATTTACAACTCTTCAGTTTTATTGTTCTGGTCTTGTGGAGTTTTACTCTATTCCTGTACAACATGATTTGCAGCAAAGACTCAATGAAATCCAAATCAGATTTATCCCTAATCCCCTACTTTATAAAACTATTCCATAGAGTTGATGCTTGCCTTCTTGAACTGCCATCTGCTTATGCCCAACTGACTAGGCTTTCTGGGCTCTGTTTTGGATACCCTACCCTTTGCCCTCAGGCAAATAATTGTCTCCAGGAAAAAAATCCTGATTATGGTAAGGTTCACCTCCCATTTTTTGTTTTTCCTCTCTCAGGGATCACAGTTCTGCCATGCCTGTGGCCCAATGTCTAAAAATGGTTATTTCACAAATTCTGTGTGCTTTTCTAGTTGTCTACTCTAAAAGGGAAGCTCAGTGGTAGTAATCCACTCTGGTTTGAAGATGAAGGCTTTATTTATTTTTTACTATTTTGTGTGGAATTTCTTTTCATTAGGAGTAATCCCTACCATTTCGCCCCAGGTTATGGTTAGTCCAAGAAAAGACTGTAGGCCAGGTGCAGTGGCTCATGCCTATAATCCTAGCACTCTGGGAGGCTGAAGTGGGAGGATCACCTGAGGTTAGGAGTTCGAGACTGTCCTGAGCAAGAGCCAGACCCCTATCTCTACTAAAAATAGAAAAAAATTAGCTGTGTGTGGTGGCATGCACCTGTAGTCCCAGCTGCTTAGGAAGCTGAGGCAAGAGGATCACTTGAGCCCAGGAGTTTGAGGTTTCAGTGAGTTATGAGGCCACTGCACTCCAGCTGGGGCAACAGAGCAAGTCTGACTCAAAAAAAAGAAAAAGAAAAAAAGGAATTTGAACTGTCATATCAAATACATTTACAAATTTCATATATACCTACAATCAATACAATACATGGCCATTGAGGCCCTATCATATTTCAAACATTATTATGTTTAAAATTTGAATATCTCTTGCCTAACAATTTCCACTTTATACAGCCCTCTCTGATTAGTCACCTTTAGGTGTCTATAGACCTTCAATTAGGCTTCTAAAAGTAAGGAGTAGTGTTAATTTCCAGATGAACAATAAGCTGTAGGCACTGCAATAAGAGAAGTCTACATTAGAAAATTTTCTCCTGTTCCAGGAAAGTCATTTTCTTTAATTATTCAGAAGGTCATTCCCAATTTCCTCATAGGTTCATGTGCAAAGCTTGATGGCAAATCAACACATGGTACTTATTCATCATTATCAAATATTGTAAAATTGAGTACTAATGCCAAAGAGTTGGTGTCTTTAAATAGCATTTCTTTTCTTTGAATAAGGTGGCTACCATACCCTTTAGATGACCTGCTATTCAGCCAAAATTTTCACCCCGAAGAGGTTTTACTCTTTCTAAGGGAACACCCTGGGCAGGGAATCTCTCCATTGGCCCTAGGCTCCCTTAAAAGCTTTCTGCAGTAGTGAGGGAGAAGTAATTTACAAGCGTTAACAGTGAACACTCTAAAATATAAAGAAAATAAAGTAAAAATATTGTCATCTCTGTCATTTTCACTTCAAAAAAGAACATGCCTACCTTGAATAAAAAGCAAACTCCCCAAGGCTCTGGAATTCAATTCATAAATGAAATTTTGAGGATTTTCACTCACTTTTCAGCTGTTTTCAGAACTTACTGGAAATATCAATTCCCACTGTGGTAAAGGGAGAAATAAATAATCCTGAATTTGGGAATGACAGCATATTATTTACATTTAAGCAGATCTTTAAAGGATATCTTTCTTATGTTAGGGGAATAATTTCCTTTTTAATTTTTTTTTTATTTTCAATTATCATGGGCACATCATAGTTGTATGTATTTTTAGGGTATATGTGACATTTTGGTACAGGCATACAATGTGAATTAATCAAATCAAGGTAATTGGGGCATCCATCATGTCAGGCATTCATCATGTTCCTCTGTGTTAGAAACATGCCAATTCCACTCTTTTAGGTATTTGAATGTATATCTTAACTTATTTTTGATTATAGATACCTTGTTATGCTGTCAAATATTGTTTATTCTATCTAACTATAGTTTTTCACCCATTAACCAACCCCACATTATCCACAACTGCCTGCTATCCTCCCCCACCTTTGATAACCATCATTCTACTCTCTGTCTCTATGAAATCAATTTGTTTTTAGTATTTAGCTCCCACATATGAGAGAAAACATGAAAGATTTGTCTTTCTGTGCTTAGCGTATTTCACTTAACATAATGCTCTCCAGTTCCATCCATGTGGCAAATGACAGGATTTCATTCTTTTCTGTGGCTATATAATATTCCAGTGTGTATATGTAACAAAAATTTCTTTATCCATTAATCCACTGGTGGACATTTAGGTTTATTTCAAATGTTGGCTGTTGTGAATAGCACGGCAATAAGCATAGGAGTGCAGGTATCTTTTCAATATACTGAATTCCCATCCTTTGGATATATAGCCAGCAGTTGGACTGCTAGTTCATACGGTAGTTCTATTTTTAGTTTTCGAGGAGCCTCCATACTTTTATCCATAGTGGTTATACTACTTTATATTCTCAACAACAGTGTACAGGAGTTTCCTTTTCCCCATATCCTCCCCAACACTTGCTATCTTTTGTGTATTTGCTAGTAGCCATTCTAACAGGTGTGAGGTGATATCTCCTTATGGTTTTAATTTGTATTTCCCTGATAATCCATGATGTTGAGCAACTGTTCATATACCCATTGGCCACTTGTATGTCCTCCTACTCACTACATCTTCATGAGTCTCTGACCTGAATAATCAGGTAGTAGAAATGATAATTATACTTTTATTATTACCAGTTGCCTATAATACTAAGTTCCATCTGCCTGGTTTAAATCTTTTCCTCTCAAACACCCCACACAGTTGTTCAACCATGCTTAAACTCACATTAGACATTGTAATATTTGATCCTCATCTAGAGCCATTATTTAGAACTGGCAAGGTGCTCTTATCCTTTCTTACTTCCTCCTTAGCCCTCCAGCTGATGTTGCTAAATTCCCAATAATGGCTCATTAAAATCCCAAATTTGATTACACCACTACTGAGACAGTCAGAAGCATGCCTTTGGTCTTACTAAGCTTTTATTCAAACTACATTAAAAACAGGCTTCTCTAGCTTCTCCATATGCTTAATAATCTATTGGCAAAAAATGGATAAAATACTGTATTTACTTTCAATTTTGAAATGTGTGAAATTTCATTTAATATGACTATATTTGATTTCTTTGTTTTTATTTTCTTTCACTTTTATCTATTTGTTAATGCCTTTGAGATCAACTATTATTTTGAACTTGTATAAATATTAATACTTTGTTATATTTATGTGCTCATAGATATATAAGGTCACCCAATGATAACCATTTTTAATATCAACTATTTTTTGAGTTTACATTAATTGCTTTTATTATAAAAATAATTATTTTTTATCACAGACAATTTTAGAAAAAGTTTTAATAGTTATAATATGAATAGTTGTAAGATTTATTGAGTTTTGCTGTATCCATATCAATCCTCACAGAACAATAAGGAGAAATCTTATTACTCTCATTTTCTTTAAATAAACTTTTATTTTAGAATACATTTGGACTTACAAAAACATTGCAAATAGTATGGATAGTTCCTATGTACTCTTCACTAAGCTTCCCCTAATGTTAATGTTTTACATAACCATGGCGCATTAATCAAAACTAAGAAATTAACATTGGTACAATACTATTACCGAGCTACAGGACTTATTTGGGTTTCACCAGTTTTTTTGCTAATGTCATTTTTCTATTTCATGATCTAATCCAGGGCACCACATTGTATTTGATCATCATGTCTCCTTGGTCTCCTCTGGTTTTTTACAGTTTTTCAGTCTTTCCTAGTTTTTCCTGATCTTCGCACTTTTGAGTAGTAGTGATCAGATGTTTTTTAGTGTATTCTTCAATGTGAGTCTGTCTAATGAGCTTTTATGCTTAGACTGGATTTATAGGTTTTTGTAAATAATACCACAGGAATACAGTATCTTTGTCATCATCATACCAGGGATATGTGATATCTACATGACATTATTGGTGATGGTCAACCTCATCACTTTGTTAAGGTGGTGTTTACTGTGATTTCTCTACAAAATTACTGTTTTTACCTTTCCATACTTTTTTCTTTGGAGTTCAATCACTAAATTCAGCTTACACTCATGGGAAGGGGATTTAAATTCCACCTTCTGAAAGAGAAAATTTTTACATACATTATTTGGAATTCTTCTGTAGGGAATATTTATCCCTTCCTCCCCCATTTACTTATTTAATTATGCAAACATTTATTTATATCAGTATGGACTTATAGACATCTTAGTCTTTGAGTTATAATCTAATACTATTATTATTCATTTATTTTTCCTTTTAAATTGACTTTATTTTTCAGAGCAGTTTTGGTTCAAAGCAAAATTGAGAAGAAAATACCAAGAGTTACCATATACATTGCTACCCCCATCCCATGCACAGCCTCTTCTACTGTCAACATATTGTGCCAGCGTGATGCATGTTATATGCATGTTACACTGGCACATCATCATCACGCAATGTCTATTGCTTACATTCGGGTTTGCTTTTGGTGTTGTACATTCTATGGGTTTTGACACTTTTACAATGGCATGTATATGCCATTATAGTATCATATGGAATTTATCTTTACTTTTCATGTTACTAAACTTAAACATAAAGATATTAAGTTGTTCGTAAAAGGGGACACAGTTGATTAACATTTTATGAGTGTTATATTGCATTTCATTAAAATTAATTATAAATTTTATTTAAATTATAAATCATTGTCTTGTAGTAATATGCTATAATTGATTTATGTATTTGCTTATTTCTAAATTTTCGAGTTTTTAATTTTTTTCTATTTTAATAAGCATGCAAGTTACATTTAAATATCTGTCTTATACTCTACCAAAATAATAAAGTCTGTAAAGACAGAGAATGTATTTCTTCATTTGTATATCCCCTTTCTTTCCTTATCCATCCTTTCTATTCAGTAGTATTTAATATAGCCTCTTATACCAACGGAGTAGGTGATAGCTCTTTTCTGAATGAATGATTATCCAATAAATTGTAGAATTTACAGTTTGTCAGACACATATTTGTAGCTGACATTATAGAGGGCTGATTTCTGAGCTTTCTTGGGGCCACTATCAGAGGCAGAAATGTGAGCAGAATGGCATATTCTTTTGATCTAGTGTCACATGTTTTATCTTCTTAAAAACAACTTTAGATATCATATCCTGGATTGGATTTTGGTATAATTTTCTTTTAATCCTTACAATATTTTGAAATAATTTACAGGTTTCATGTCTGTCAAAAATAATCTGTGCATAATCTGTGCAGTACTTTTTGGAAAATGTAATGTGTTTTCTGAAGCCTAACATTTTAATGTAAGAAAGTGGGAATGGTTCTACAGTAATCTTACTGTTATGGGCACAGAAAGGAGCAAAAACTAAAAAAAGACTTTACTTTGGGAAAAATTAATGTCTAATAGCATAATTTCTATCTTGTCTAGTGCCACTAAGGGCCATCTTCCGTTTGTGCTTTACTAACAAAGTGTGATAATTCATCTCGCCACTTTTATTTGATTGTATTGTCTCCCAGAAAACCCAGCTACATTCAGCCTATTTTCTGAAGCTGAGAATGAGGATTTTAAAATAAAGCTCCATTCTTCTTGATTTGAAGAATCACTCTTTATTGCAGCACTCTGCATACTTTTGGGTTTCGCTAGTCACATCTTCCTTCCTGTTGTCATTAGTGTAGAGTTATATTCCTTGTGTTGGGGTATATAGCAATAAATTAATTCTATTCATTTATTAACTGAAAACATTATTTTCTTCTAGGCTGCTCTAGCACAAAAATTAACTCTTAAGCATGATTTTAATTCTTAGATGTTTTGAAGCCTGTACATCTCTATGATATATTAGGACGTTCACAGTAAACAATTTTTCTTGGGGTCTAATTTAATAACTTTAGATTATTCTATTGACTGTACTCTGCCATTTACAATAGATAAAAAATGCATAATAAGCATATGATAATGTATAGCCAAGAGAGTAATTTGTAAATTTATTAAATTAGCATGGCTACAGCCATCATACAATTATGAGGGTACATTCTGAGTACAGCACAGCAGAATGATGAGAAGCTCCAGGATCCTGTCGACATTATTGAACTTTAAAATTAACCAAATCTAGGACTCCTCTACTCTAAGAATTTTTATGTGAGATCATAAACCCTTAGGGTTTAAGCTACTCACAGTTGAGGCTTATAAAACTTATAACTGAATAATTTCTAATTGATATAAATTCTTTGGTATAGTAAGGGAAAAATATAACAGCAAATTAAAAAATCAAAATAAACTATATCCATGAAAAAGTCTATGAAAGCACAAAGAGTAAAGAAAATTTTGATAAGAGAGAGTTCTATGAAAGAGTTTGGGAAGACTAATTAGTGCAGATAATATTCAAATGATATTTTTAAGGATAAGTGGGAATTTATCAAAAAAAGGATTTCGTGGAAATTATAAGGGATGAACATGGGCAGAGAAACAGAATCAAAAAGGGACTGGTATAAGCCCTGAAGAACTTGAAAATACTGTTCATGTATGCAGGTTTCTGTGTGTCTGCGAGTGTGTGTGCATGCATGCAAGTGACAGAGCCTGGGAGAGGGGAGAGAGAGACCTAAGTAGTTTGCAAACTAATGAACATAAATGTATTAGGCATTAGGATTGTAGAAATATTTAAATAGAAAATGTGCTTTAAATCAGTAGTTGTTAATCTTTTGGGATTTTTGCAGACTTTAATAATTTTATAAAAGCAATGGTTTCTTTCCATGGGGGGGGAAAAGAGGTAATTTAATTTCAGTAGATATCAGTTTTAGAAATCCCATTGTAAAGGTTATTAAAACATTATAAATTTCAGTTCAGACTGAAAAGTTGAAAGTTATCTGGACTGTCTACATTTCTAAATAAATTTTACTGGAAATTCCTGAATTTGGAGGTCAAATCCATCAACTAGTATTTGATACAACATACTTTTCCACTATTAGAACTTACTACTTAGGGAATGTTCATGTACTGTTTTTAATTTACACAAATGCAGTTTCTCTACATTTCTGTTAAAATGAGAACAAAGGGTATAAGTTTAAAATTTTAACATAAAATTTTAGAATATGAATGGGAATTTATTGATTAGAATTTGTTTATTACAAACTACTTAACCTCTGGAAATGAGGAAATAGTGTTTACACTGTAAACACTATTTTTTCTAATACGTTTCAGAAATACTCTATTTGGAAATTGTATTAACATAAACAATGCAAGTCAAAAAACTTAAGCTTATTGCCTTGAAATGTGATTTTTGTAATTAATTTTTACAAATGTCCAGTATTAGCATTGACTAATATTAAGGAGTGAGTATAGGAACGGACTCTACCATTTACTTGCCTTGCTAAATTTCGGCAAGTTTCTTAAACTCTGTTTTGTGTTTTTTTCATTTGTAGTATGATTGTTTGTTAGAATATAGGAACATAGTTAGCATATGTTTTTCTGGCACATACCAAGAGCTCAGTAAATAGCAACTATTATAGCCACCACTCCCCCATAAAAACAAGAAAAAACAAACTCAGAGTTTTTAAACTTATTATTTCAATGTTTTAAACCAGTGAAAGTCTTTATCTTCTCCTAAATTAAACTCATTTTTTCAGACTTTAATCAAACATATGCATATGTTCTTCCATTTGCAAATAGTCCTCCTTATGCATATAGATTACACACATTCATAAACATATAAATCTGGTTCCTGAATTATTCTAAGATCTTAAAATTTTCAGCAATACTGCTGTATATAAGTAATATATTTACTGATCCTTCCTCAGAAATTATTAGCATAAAATAATAAATTATTACTAGATGAATTCTTCTGATGTAAGCAAGGATTTATGTCACTTTGAAATATTAATATAAACATTTATTAATCATGGGGTAATTAGTAATTCTGTTTTGTACAGTAATATTCTTCAAAACACTTTGGACACACTAATATTATATTCTTGTGATTAATTTAGAATAATTTTCCTCTTCCATTAATTTTGTGTCCTATTATTTACATTACTTTTATTATTTATTGCCAAGTTTATGTTTTTAGAAATGAAGTTTAGAAACTCCCATAAAGTTCTTTTATTCATATTATTCTTTATTTCATCTTCATGGTACTTATTTTTAGTTTACACAAAATTTTAACTGAATTGTGTCAATTACAGAAGTTACCATTACCGACTCTGTAATTTATTATTTCCACAGCTGTTGAGACATTAAAAATCAGTGTTTTGATATATTCAAAGTTATCCATTGCCTAGAGGAGAGTCTAAACTCAGTTTGGAGGTCAACATACTTTTCCACTATTAGAATTTACTGCTTAGGGAATGTTCATGCACTATTTTTAATTTACACAAACACCTTCTTTTACTGTCTTAATTATTTGAGATTTTTGCAGAAAATTTCCATTTATAATTTATATAATAATTTTCTATTCTCTGAAATCTGAATCTTTGCTCCTAATTTCCCTTTTTTCTCATTTAAAACCCAATGCATCCTTTAAGACAGTTTTCAAGTTTAGTTTCTAGCCTCAACTTCTCTGTCACATCACTTAAAATTATTTTGACTAAAGTTAATCTTGCACTTACATAGAATTTATATAATTTTTATCGTTTTTCCTATTTTAGAAACAAACTGCTGTTTCAGGCAAAAAATAAACAGAAAAGGGGAAATAATTTTTAAAAGAACATAAAAAAATTATACTGCCAGGAGAAAAAACACCTTATGTGGTTTCTGTCATAAACTTTATTTTGCACACACACATTTTATACATTTTCACAGGATGTTACTCTGTATATTGTTTTGTGAGCCATTCTATTTTAGCAAAGTAATAGATATATTTCCTAACTTCCAAACATTTAATTCTTTTATGTTTTTATGTAAAGTGTTACACAATTATAAAACAAGCACATATAAGTCCATGTACCAATATAAAGACATGACTTTGGGCATTGTCAATATTAGTGACATTAACTGGATATTCATGCACAATCTCTGTCCTAAATTTTGTATATATCATTCCCAAGCTTTTTCTGCGTGTGTATGTTTATTTTCCCCTATACACATTTGTCTTTAAGTACTACAGCTAGTTTTAATTATTTTGAATTTTATAAAAATATTAATATTCTCTACTTTTCTGAAACTACTTTTATCACCGAATATTTATTTCTAGGACATATACATATTTGTTGCTTATAGTGGTAGTTCAATTAATTCTCACTACTGAATTGATGCATGAGATAATGCTATCATTTATTTCTCTTTTTGACCCATACCTCCGCAGAGTAAGATGAGACTCACTATTTATTCATATAAACAATAAATCTTCAAGCAATAGCTGCCTAACAGACGCCAGAGACTACTTTATATTCTGTTTCTCCCTTCTTCAAAACAAACAAACAAATAACAACAGCAAAACATACTGCAATTTAGGTATTTTTGACCTCATTTCACAAACAGCAGGAAACAGAGGTCCTGCAAAGATATGTAAATTGTTGGAGACTCCATTTTATTTAAACGTGAATCTACAATTAAAATCCAAACTTCCTGGACTATAAAATATATTATCTTTCACCAAAGTCAATTCTCATTCTGGTGTTAATTCATGAGATTCAGTAAGGCTTCTTTCTACAAGGAACCATCTCACTGATAGCAAAGGCCCGTATTAAGTATTACACTTATTTTGTTTAAAAGCAAGATGTTCTTCAAGTAAATACTATGTTTTTGTATTTAAAGAAATTTAACTGCTTTGGGGCTCACACTGATAACGTGATACTTCATATAATTTCTTCCCATTGTTAAAAGTACTGTATGTATATTTTTTCCTAAAGCAAAATTGAGATAATTTTAGTATTGATATAAAGGTAACAAACCAGGCAACCCCGTTAACCAGTTATTTGATAGACGAGACATATATAACAGTTTTATTTTATATGTGTAAAACCAGAATAAAATGGCATGGACAGTACAATAGTGACTGTGTAAGATATTCATGCATGTGAATATTAACCAAGACCGGGAGACAGCGCTGAGAAATAAAAATAGTAATTGGTAGAATAATGGACAAGTTTTATTTTAAAATTTTCTTTAATGCTGTTATATATTAAAAAAAAAATTTTCAAGGAAATTCTGGGACTATTTACTGAGTTATTTGATTGTTCTGATAACTCAAATATACTAACTCCCTTCTGGCCTGTTAGTGTGATTTAATCCATTCTTCATGTGGTTGTGGCTGTGGTTCTTGCCATGACTGCTGAAGAGACTTTCCTTCAGTATTAGTGTTTATTTATTCTTCTTGTTCTTTTTAACCTGTTTCCTCAAAGCATCTGTAAGGGACTGTGGGAAGACAGATGGTGGATGTTCAGTAGATTTTAGCTAGAATAAATAGCTGTTTTGACTCTTGTTAAGAATGATATGGTTTATAACACTGCTATCCAATAGCATCTATTAACTTGGAAGTCCCAGATGCTTTAGACTCTCTATTAATAATATAAAATCACCCTTCATGCTGCAAACCTGCCTTTTCTTCAGGTTTCCGTATTTCTGTAGAATTTTTCAAATTTCATAGATTCTAACCTTTGTTCTCATATAGGTACTGTCCAAGTTCTTTTCAATCACCAGGATTGACACCTCGGTTCATTCTTTTTTACCACCTGCCTGAACACTTTAATCCTTCTATATCCTTCCCACCCCAATTTTCTTGTTTCATTTTTGCCTATACACTGCTGCCACATCATGCTCCAGAAGTTCTAACCATATCATACTCCTGTTTTAAAATTGACAAGGGACGACTCTTTGATCACTAAATTAAGTGCAACCCTTGTGGTTCAATTTGGGGAGCCCCTCTCTACTTTATAGCACATTCTTTCGTAATTACTCTACTCCTACTCTGTAAACCAACATGCCAAAAACTGACTCTAATTCCTCTGTGTCTTTGCTTAAAATTTTCCCTCACTTGGAAGGCTCTCCCTCATTCTTTCCTTAGTTGTTCATTCAGAGGCTTATTTTAAATATTATCCTTTCCACCATGCCTTTCCTTATTATTCCGAATGGAATTGACCTCCATCCTTTCTAAATATATACAACCCTGCTTGTGTTGCCTTCTATATAATGTGTTTTTATTAGAGTTATTTCAATGAATAATACATTGTGTAGATTTCATGAAGACAACAACAGCACTCTTAACTTTGTATAATCCAAAAGCATCCAACATAGAACACTGGATTATTCATTGGCTTGATTTAAAAGCTAGCTCCAAATCTTATTGAAGAAATCTAATAGGATAAGAAGGGAGAAATTTGGTTTTTCTGTTTATGTTTTTAAATTTTTTAAAAAATTTAATTATTATGGGTACATAATAACTGTATATATTTTAAAGGTACAAGTGATATTTTGATACAGGCATACAATGTGTAATATTCAAATTAGAGTAATTGAGGTATCTGTTATCTAAAGCATTTATCATTTCTTTATGTTAGGAATATTTCAATTCCACTCTTTTAGTTATTTTAAAGGATACAGTAACTTATTATTGACTATGGTCACTTTGTTGTGCTATCAAATATTGTTATCAAATATTCTAACTATATTTTGTACTCATTAACCATCCTCATTTTATTCCCTTCTACCCTTCTCAGCCTCTAGTAACCATCACTCTACTTTTTATCTCCATGAGATCAATTGTTTTCATTGTTAGCTCCCACATATGAGCAAGAACATGAGATATTTGTTATTCTGTGCTTGGCTTATTTCATTTAAAATAATGTTCTCTAGTTCTATAGATTTTGTTGCAAATGATAGGATTTTATTTTTTATGGCTGAATAATATTCCATTGTTTCTATGTACCACATTTTCTTTATCCATTCATCAGCTGATGGACACTTAGGTTGATTTCAAATCTTCACTATTGAGAATAGTGCTACAATAAACATGGGGAGTGCACATATCTTTTCAATACATCAATTCCTTTCTTTTGGATATATAC
>CAUYRT010071202.1:0-15468 GCA_963574885.1 Lepilemur ruficaudatus
GCTCTTTGAGGGCAGGGGACTGCCTTATTTATCTGAATCCACAGCACTTAACAGTGTATGTTGAATTATTTGCATAAAAAGGTAGTGAAATTTAAACTGTTAAACAAGTCCCAAGCAGAAACAGATCCGTCTGAAGAAAAAGATTTTGAAGTAGGAAAGTATATTTCAGCTAGATTTCCATTGGTTCATTAGTACTAGTTCAGATAGGATAGATTATATCTTGGTATAATATAAAATATAAAATCCCAGTGGCACTTCACTTCTTACTCACTCTACATACATAGATCACCTGGAAGCTTGCTCTGGGACCCAGACTGATGGAGTCTGGGACCACCTAGAGCACCAACAGCCACCACGACAGAAGGTAAGAGTGGCAAATTATATACCAGAAGCTTTTACCATAAAGGCTACACGCTATTCCTATGTACATTTCACTGAACAAAAGCAACTCACAAGGCCATACCAACTTCAAAGGGGAAGCAAGTACAATTCTATTGCATGCTCATGAGACAGAAACCAAAAATATTTGATAGACAGTGCTGATGACTATCATATCCTTAAAAACAAGCTTCTAATTCTGAGCAATAATATTTTAACTCCTGATCTCCATTCTCCATCTCTGAAAATGAACTCCCTGACTAGATGAGAACCATACACTTGCAAAATACTATCTATGGATGGTAGGAATGTAACTTCACCAGTTAGGCCTGCCTCTTTCCTCACTCAGGAGTCAGAGAGCAGCAAAGAAGCCAAATATGGGACAGGAAAGTACTGAGGCCAAACCTGCTAGAAATGTTCAATGTCAAAAGTGAGGGAAAGGCTTGAATAGGCAAGAAAAGCACGTTCAATTATGTAGAGGTGTGGAAAGGAAGGAAACCCTCAGCAAATTTGTTCACCAAAGGTATGGAACAGCCAGGCCTTGGAGTCCTTTGCACACTACCCTTTGTCTGAAATCTAACAAGTTTCATTCAAACCACTGGATGGAAGAATTGCAATTTGGGTATGATTAGGAAAGTCAGCCAGCATACTCCCTTTTAACATAAAAACCCACTGCCTTTAAAATGCATAAAAAGCACACCGCCATGCTACTAGAAACAAAAAAGGCAACGGTTAAGAGATGGATTTTATGGGAAAAATGATTTTTTTTCTAAAACTCTCAAAAGACATAAATCAAGATTCCTAAGCTCAAGATCATCTGGGATAAACCCCAAGTCTGCATAGAGCCTAGACTTAACGGATTGCTGCTCCAAGTTCTAAAGTATCCTGTGCAATCTCTATACAAAGTTCAAACACACTTTCTGTTTCAGACAGTGAAAATTGGCAGAAACGCTGGGAAGGACTGGAGATGGTTACCATAATAAGCAGTTAAACACTTAGGACCATAAAACTCACAAGGAATTACATTGAAGGGCAGAGCAGGAGTTCAAATAATGTCACCTGCCAAATTAGAAGCAAATTAGGATTCCTAAACGCAAAAGGTTTCATTAGTATATAGCCCCACCTTCCCTATCCCTTATTCATTCAACAATCGATAAGGTGTGGGAAGGAATGCAGGGAAGTAAAAGAGAAATAAGGTTCTAAAGATTCGTTCTTGGTATCCATGAAGTTGGTCTACTTAAACAAACAACCCCAAAAAACAAACTGACAAGCAAAAAGTTAAAACATAGTGCCTTAAATACCATAACAATACTATAGGACAAGCCATTCTAACATGTAAGTTGACAACATCCTTTCAAGGGAACAATACCAAATTTGCCTTGTTAAGTGGCTAGAAAAAAGAAAAAGCAAACAAAAAAAAATCTCTCTTCCGGTTTAATGACAGCTCGGTACCAAAGCTCCCTCGCTCTCCCTCCCTCTCAAAGGTTTCTGCTGCAACCCTTCCATCATTCCAACCTCCACACTCGGCTTGCGGGCCCCATACCAGCTCCCATCACAAACAATGCCCAGACTACCAAGGTCGGCACCAAAGGCACAGGGAGCAGAAATCGGAAACGGATCTTCCTAAATCAGAAGTCCTTCCCCCAAACCAAGGCTCTGCCTCTAGGCTCAGGGGGCTGGCGTCTGCCGCTTTCGGGGGTTCTATATCTTTTTCCCCTCTTCATCCAGTTAGTTTTCCTGACTGCGCCCCCAATGACTTCGCCTCCACGCAACCTGAGCTCCCCATTGTGGAGCGAGGGAGCGTCCTGATGCACGATGGGGCAGGGGGAGGTGGGGAAACGCGCAATAGGGGAGATGCTGTCAGTTGTGTGTATGTAGGGGGCGGGGAGTGCTCGTTAAGGACGCCGCGGTAAAGGGCAAAAGCTCTACAGATCTACAGTAGGGAGCTTTATAAGTAAGCCGCAGCTGAGGAAAACCCATTTGAGTTTCTACATAAGGGAGCTATTGTGTGGGGGGCGGGGGGCGTCTACAAGTAGCCGTTTCTGGGGGAAACACTGCATGGGGAAGGCAAGTGGATTATTTCAAAGGAAGTCACGGTGGGATTCTCTATAGGGGAATCTTTCCTTGGGGAGACGTTCGATGGGGGTGGGAATGTCATAATAGGGAGTCGTCACAGGGAACCGTTGTGGGGTTGTCTATAGGGAAGCCATTGTGGAGCCTCTGCAGAGGGCGTCGTTCCTGGGAAAATGTTCCTCCAGGAGCCGTTTAGGAAAGAACTGTCCGCGAGGAAGCCATGTCGGGCCACGCCCTGCGGCGGGAGGAGTCGCCGGACCCCGACCACCCGCATCCCCCAGCCGCCCGCCCCTCTGCGGCCACGGCTCCGCATACCTGACGGAGGGGGACCCGCGGCTGGAGCCTCCGGGGAAGCGCGCGCGGGGCAGCCCCAGCCGGCGCGGGGGGTACACGTCCATGGCTGCAGGCGGCGGAGCAGGACCGTGCGGCTGCGAGGGTCGTTCAGGCCCGCCGGGCGGCTCCAGGCCCGCGGCGGCCGGGCGGCGCGGCGGGGTGTGCCGGGTGGGAGGGGGCGCGGCGCGCGGTGGCACGTCGGGGCCGGGGGCGGGGCCGGACGCGCGCAAGGAGCGCGGACCGGGGGTCGCGGCCGGTTTGGAGGTTGGGGGCTAGCCCACACCCGCAGGGCTGCGCCCTCCTTGAGCTGCGAGGCGGCCGGGCTGGACCCTGGGAGCTCGGGTCCCCGGGGTGAGAATTAATACGGCGCCACTCTGTCCGGTCCTGAGGCGCCGCATCACGCAGTGGGACTCCGCGCGGCGCCCCCCAGCCACGCACACGGGCGCGCCGGGAGGCGGGGCCTGGCTCCAGCCCCGCCCCGCCCCGCCGGCTCTGGCCTCCTGCGAAAGCTTCCGCCGCTGCATCTGGATCAGGGCACCTATCCAGTTCCCGGCTCGCCTCCCCCGGTCTCCCGGGCGAGTGCTTCGCTGCTGTCTCCTCACCTCTAGTTCATCAGTCGTGCACTCACCCTTCAAACATTTAGCCGATTACTAGCAGGCCTCCGGTTAGCAGTGCGCACTCAGCCCTGCGCAGGGCATGGGCGTTAGGGGCTTACAGGATCCTAGAGGACTCCTGCCCTTTACTGTTTAGGTCCTGGCTCGACCCGTTTCCGACTGTGGAGCCATGGACAAGAAACTTAATGGCACCAAGCCTCAGTCTTTTTTTCGTGTGTAAAATGGGAGAAATACTTCACTGCTAGATTGCCAGGCGTCCTCTATATGTACAAAACGTATTTAGTGATTTTATCCTGCATCCTGTATTGACCTTGTCAAGATGTCTTAAAATGTCCTGTATTCATCCTTTTTTTTTGTTGTTAAATATCCAGGGTCTCTCTTACCCAGGCTGAAGTGCAGTGGTGCAATAATAGCTCACTGAAGTCTCCAACTCCTGGGCG
The DNA here is from genome assembly GCA_963574885.1 of Lepilemur ruficaudatus. Taxonomy (NCBI): domain Eukaryota; kingdom Metazoa; phylum Chordata; class Mammalia; order Primates; family Lepilemuridae; genus Lepilemur; species Lepilemur ruficaudatus. The sequence continues at coordinate 3,839 of CAUYRT010071202.1, forward strand.
CAAGCGATCCTCCTGCCTCAGCCTCACGAGTAGCTAGGACTGTAGGCTAATTTTTCTTATTTTTTTTATAGACGGGCTTTCGCTATGTTGCCCAGGCTGGTCTAGAACTCCTGGCCTCAGGCAGTCCTCCTGCCTTGGCCTCCCAAAGTGCTGGGATTAAAAGCATGAGCCAGGCCAGGCGTGGTGGCTCACGCATGTAATCCTAGCACTCTGGGAGGCCAAGGCGGAAGGATCACTCAAGGTCAGGCGTTCGAAACCAGCCTGAGCAAGAGCGAGACTCCCATCTCTACTGAAAATAGAAATTAATTGGCCAACTAAAAATATATAGAAAAAAATTAGCCGGGCATGGTGGTGCATGCCTGTAGTCCCAGCTACTCGGGAGGCTGAGGCAGTAGGATCGCTTGAGCCCAGGAGTTTGAGGTTACTGTGAGCTAGGCTGATGCCACCGCACTCTAGCCAGGGCAACAGAGTGAGACTCTGTCTCAAAAAAAAAAAAAATTTTACTATAAAACTATTATAATGGCACAAGGAAACGTAAACAGACCCAAACATTATGGGACCTTCTTGTATAAGAAATGAGGCATTACAAGTCAGTAAAGGAATTGGTGGTCTATTCAGTAAGTAGTGCTGGACAATTGACTATCCATGTGAAAAAAATATTTAAGTCCCTGTGTAACCTTACATACAAAATAAACTGTATATGATTTAAATAAGAAAAACCAAACACTTGGAATTATTAGAGAATATCTTTATGTCCTAGGGAAAGGGATGGATTTCTTAAATAAGAAAGAAAAATCAGGCCGGGCACAGTGGCTCACGCCTGTAATCCTAGCACTCTAGGCCAAGGCAGGCAGATCATTTGAGTTCAGGAGTTCCAGACCAGCCTGAGCAAGAGCGAGACCCCGTCTCTACTATAAAATAGAAAGAAATTAATTGCCCAACTAAAATATATAGAAAAAATTAGCCGGGCATGGTGGTGCATGCCTGTAGTCCTAGCTACTCGGGAGGCTGAGGCAGGAGGATTGCTTGAGCCCAGGAGTTTGAGGTTGCTGTGAGCTAGGCTGATGCCAGGGCACTCTAGCCCGGGCAACAGAGTGGGACTCTGTCAAGAAAGAAAAAAAGAAAGAGAGAGAGAGAGAGAGAGAGAGAGAGAGAGAGAGAGAGAGAGAGAGAGAAAGGAAAGAAAGAAAGAAAGAAAGAGGAAAGAAAGAAAAGAAAGAAAAGAAAAGAAAGAAAGAAAGAAAGATCTGATACATGGTGTTGAAGTTTCCTTCTATAATAGTGAGTTTATCCATTTTCCCTTGTAGTTCTATCAATTTCTTTTCCCTGGTGCCTTGATGCTCAGTTTTTAGGTACATATATATTAAGAAGTATATGCTGTAGAATGGCATCCTTTATTACTATGTAATGCATCTCTTTATCACTAATAATTTTCTTTGCTTTGAAATTTGTTTCGTACAAAATTAATAAAGCTAATCCAATTTTCTTTCAAAGTAAATAAATAAATAAATTAATTAATTTAAAAAAAAATAAAATAAAATAAATCTAAGCTGTGCCATTCAGCAGCTGTGAGGGACTCACCTGGGTAAGCTCTTAACCTCTGAGGCTGTACTTCCTCGTCTGTAAGATGGGAAAAATCTTATTTGATCTTCCTCCTCCATGGGGTTTTTGTGAGAATCATATGGACTAGTGTAGGTGATGGTACTTGTAAACAATAAAGCATCATATACTTTGCAGGGGAAATTTTTTTGGTTTTGTCACCCAGCATCTTTTGCCTTTCCTTTCTGTAATGGTATGATGGCTGCCTATACTAGAACCTAAATTTCCCCTGGATGACCAACCTCATCCCACTATTTGTCCCTGGGCTACAGGTGGACTTGACCTTCCCCAATCCCAGGAGCTGGGAATGTGGCTCAAGTCCTGGCCAAGGAAAGCCTCGGATTCTTCCAGCCTCCTCCCTTGTGGGCTGGTTCTCAGGCTTCCTTCCAACCTCTCTCCTACATGCTGCCTTGTATTGTAATACTTGCAAGAGCTGGACAGCTAAAAACTACCTTTTCCTGACTCTTCTATGGGCACCGATCTGAATGTAAATTATTATCCAAAATGTTCCACTCAAACAGATTTGGAAAGCAGACATGCAACAATTGTGTCTTGAGTATGAGAAGCAGTTTGGTGTCAATGGCAGTGGGGCCATGAGCTTCCTGGCCTCCTGATCCCTAAAGTACAAATATGGCATGTGAACTTGGACTCAGTTGTTTTTCTGATGGCCTCCAAACCTCTCACCTTGCTAGTGTTTCAAGGGTCATAATTCTTGCAGTAGGTAAGTTCTGCTGTCTTCTGGGAGTCATTTCTGAAGATTCAACCTAGAACGAACTCCTTCAGACCATCCAACAATTTTGTAAACATCCAATGCTGGCATAAAATCCTCCTCTACTTTAAATATCTAGAGAGGCTTCTGTACAACTGAAACCTGCCTGGTACAGATAGGTTGGGCACTTGGAACTGAACTTGACCAAGGAGAATCAGATCGCAGAATGTCATTCAAACAGCAGAAATGGAGGCTGACTTTCCGATGGACTTGGAGGTGATGAGGCCAGAGCGGCTGGCAGCCATCTGGCCCTCACAAGAGAGTGTGTCTGAGAAAAAGTCAATGGGAGAAGGGACAAGCCAAGAGATGAGAGAAGCCCGATCTTGACACCATTTGAGTAGCTGAACCAAACAACATATTGTGCCAAACCTATCCCTGGACTCTCCAGTTACATGAGCCAACAAATTTCTCCTTCTGTCTAAGACAGTTGAAGTTGGGCTATTCCAATATTCTACCAAAACATAACAGAGGAGCCATACGGGTAGGACAGGAGAGAAAGCACATGGCAGCGGGGGTCAGATGGTGATAGAGCACATGCTCTCAACCAGAGGATGGGAACCTCCTAGGAGCGTTTTATAGGATACAAGTGAACAGGCCTGGGCCTTCTGGATCACCTGAGGGACACAGGTGAGCAATTGGAAAACTCCCTCTGGGGGGGGGGGGCGGGTGTCCCACGTGCACCCTGGGGCAGAGTGGCTGCTATGGGCCAATGCAAGGTGGGGGAGACATGCGGTGGCCATTCCTTGGAAACACTTGAATGTTTGAATCCCAGTTTCAGGCACTAACATCATTTTTTTCTTAATTCTGATTTTCTTCTTTTAGGGTTAAAAAACCCTTGCATTAATTCACTCTGTATTGTAACCACCAGATGAGAATACCATGGAGTGAAATATTTCAGCCCAGCTTGTGCAAGTCGAAGCAGCTGGGCCATTTTTTAAAATTTGTAATAAATAAGTGAATATATAATCAGTCCCTCGAGTGACAGCTCTCTGTTCTGTGTGCTCCCAGAGCTGTGCTTTTTCATCTTTATTCTATGCCCCTGAAAAGAAAAGCTTCATAGAGAAAAATGTTGACAGACTGTTCTCTGTGACCTTAACCAACAGAAAAAGCTAAAGCATTGATGCGTGTTCCACAAGGCATTTCTACTATGGTTTTGGTGGGTGCAGATTTAGAATAACCCTTCCTTTCCTGAGATAAATATTAACTGTTTAATACCAAAAAGCCCCCTGAGAAAAGAAGGCAAACATGTTGGTGTTTGGGGTCTGCAATGTGTATAAGATGTAACAGTGATGGAATCAGCTCCGTGGAGTAGAATGAATAACCACAGCAATTAGTATTGATCAAGCATTTCTGAAGTGCCTGGCCAGGGATTGGGTGGCCAAAGTTGAACCAGACGTGCTCCATAGAATTTCCAGTCTACAGAGAAGCAGGCTTGGAGGAAGAGCATAATTATTTAACAGAGGATTTTATCTTTGGAATCAAACAAAAAGTATTCAAAGGCAAAGCTGAAGAGTAAGTTAGGTGATCAAACTGACTGACTCTAAAGGGTGATTCATAGAATGGCTCTGAAGTCAGTTCCCAAAGATGGTTTCTGAAAGCATCTTGGAATGCATGCATGACTTCCAGAGATATCTTTTTATTTTTTTGAAAGAAAATTATGTTTATTCGGGAATAGGCATTGCAATGGGAATATGAGTGCCACAGTAAACTATGTGGGTATTTAGGGAGGTAAAGGAAGACAAACATTTTAAAAGGAAAAATGAGGAAGATTACATAATTGCTTTGAGATAATTATCTTTGGCTGCAAGGATCAATAACAAGGGTGGCTCCAGTTGGAGTTCGGACAGGCAGTTGCAGGGCAGATGTCCTCACAAAAGCATTTTTGTTGTTGTGAGGTTGTGATGGACTTTGTGCAACATTGTAGTTTTTGCAGAGTCTTTTGTGATAGTTCTTGTTATCAGGCATTTATGCATGAGAACCCTCTCATCATGGCCTTCCCTGGCTCTATGTATCAGGGGTTTTAGCACAAGTGACTCCATTTTGATTCTGACAACTTTCTCTAGCTGTTTTTAAGATATTTTCTTTGCCTTTAGTTTTCGGCAGTTTGATTATGATGTATTTGGCCGCGGATTCATTTTTTATTTTTTCATTGATACATATTTGTACATATTTGTGGGGTACATGTGATATTTTGTTACATACATAGAATGTATAATGATCAAGTCAGGGCATTTAGGATACTAAGATATCATTTTGAAGGGGAAGATTAGTTCAATATGTATATTCCAGTTTGTCTTTTAATTTTTAATTTTTGTTTTTAGAACCATATATGGGAGGCCAGATGCAGTGACTCACATCTGTAATCCTAGCACTTTGGGAGGCCAAGGTGGGATCATTGCTTGAGGGCAGGAGTTCGAGACTAGCCTGAGCAACATAGCAAGACTCCATCTCTACAAAAAATTTAAAAATTGGCCAGGCATGGCACATGCCTGTAGTCCCAGCTACTTGGGAGGCTGAGGCAGGAGGATCACTTGAGCCCAGAAGTTGATGGCTGCAGCGAGCTATGATGACGCCACTGCATTCTAGCCTGGGGTGACAGAGCAAGACCCTGTCTCAAAATATATATATATATATACATATATATATATGGGCAAAAAAGATCATGTGATTAAATGCTTGGGTGATGAAATTTTTCTCCAAACTGAATCTCCCCCAGCATTTCCCATATGTGAGAATTTGTCAATCCACATGCATATTAACATTAAATTATACTGGTTCATTGCCTCCGCCCTGACATCACCTTGAGGGCTGCCCTTGTGTATTGCTGGGGTCTCTTCTGTGAAAAAGAACAGGATCTTCTGCTTGGACCCCTCACTGCTGACTACAGCCAATGAAGCCACTTCTGAGCATTTTGGCCAGAATTTCTGTGCACACAGCCTTCCCCCTAAGCTCCCATTCACTTTAAGACATGGGAAAAGAAACTCCGCTCCAACTTTGTGCTGTATTTCAGCCTCTGCACCTGGGTCTCCAAAGTCCCTGCTGCAAGGAGCTCAATGACCTTCCATTTGCAGCTTCTTTTTGATCCTACCCTCTCATCCACAGCCAGGGGACACACACCACGCTGTCCCACACCCTCCCTCCTCCCCACCGGGTCCCAAACTGAAGTGTGCATGGCCTCCTGTCTTTATGCAAACAGAGCCCTGAGCGCCTGGCTACCAGCTCATGACACCTCGAGATGCTGAATCCCGCATCAGGTTCAGCCAGGACCTCGGCTACTTATGAAATAAAGATCAGGCAGAGGCCTTAAGGAGTTAGATTCCCTCCTGTCACTTCTCTTGGTTTCTGACAGAGCTGACTTCAGGCCAAAGCTCTCATTTAATGAACAGAATGGGACATGGGCAGGAGGCCGCTGCTGTCTATGCACAGGGCAGGGACCGTGCCTGCCAGTGACCACATAACTGAGACGCACCTTACAGACTCCAGGGGGCAGAGATGTCCAACACTCAGCGAGGCTGGTGGAAATAAAGATGCCACAGATACTGTTTACGAGGGTGTTTTTTAGGGAGTTAGATTGTAGGGGATGTTGAGATTCTGCTTTATAAAACCTGTGCTTTAATTTTTGTGCAATAAAGATGTTTTCACTTTAAAGACGAGTCTCTACCTCGCAGAGCTATGGAGAGAATTAAACGAGGTTTGAGAAGGGAGGGGGCCGAGCTCTCCCTCCTCCTCCTGACCGCCCAGCCCCCTTCTCCCCGGCAACTTGCTCGAACTGTTCATTTTATTTGAATATTTGAGGAAAAGGATGTATTTATATTAAAACAAGCATGAATAGATTATGGAGTAAGATGCAAAATTCACATGAATTTTTAAGATAGAACAAGGGACTTGAAAGAAACTTCATCTCTGCTGCTCCGGGGCACGCGTTCGCTCTTGTTAGGGACACTTCAGCAGAAAAGTTGGAGAAGTTCTGACAGGGCCCCGGGGAGCCACCGCCGCTTGCCCGCCGAGGACTGACGGTGCTGGAGAAACTGCTCTGGAGTCGGGTTCCTGGGCTCGGCCCGTGCGGGAGCTGTCCACGTGCTGGGGAACCTCCTCACACTCTCTCCAGGTCCACACAGCAGCCCCTGGTCACCCTAGGAGAGTAGCCTCAGAGAGGGGACAAGCCCTAAGCCACACAGCTGATTCCAAACCCAGGCCCGCTGAGTCCTGCTGCCCTGCACCTTCTGACATCTGCCCCCTGCCACTGTGCTCTCTTGACCCCAGGCTGCCCCAGCCCGGCCCTTACTGCCACCCACAGTCAGTGAGCCACTCCCTGACAGACCAGTCTCAACCATTCCACATCCAACTCCAGCATGAAGTGACCCCACGGTTTTTCCAGAGAGACCCGCAGAAGTGAGTTGCAGGCCGTGTGGCTGACTCTGAAGGGAAGGGAGTGTGCTCATGCCGGGAGCAGAGATGAGGCTCGCAGAATCCTGGAAAGGGAGGCTGGACGGCCTCAGGTGGAGGGGAAGGGCCACGTCTCCTTTCAGGAAGGTGAGCTACTCCAAATGTCCCTGTCCCTTCATGAGAAGGGACCAGAGGTTCCCATCATGTGGCCTCATGTGCCCCACTCCACCCCAGGCATCATAGCTCAGACCTCATCCTGCAGCCCAGGAGGGAGCGCTGGCTGACTGGGGACTTCAAAGGCTTCCATTTATCACTGAGAAGGTAGGAAGAGGACAAAGACACCTTCTCCCCTGACGCCTACTGCAGGTGAACAGGAAATGGCTCCAGCCTTCTTCCCTCTTTGCTTTCTGTTTCAAGTCTCTAGTCTGTATCTTTGAATATCGCAAACATTTTAGAACAAACAGTAAGAAACAAGTCTGCTTGCAAGGAATGTCCTGAATTCTAATAAAGCCATTTTCTCTCTGGAAGGTAACAGCTTTGCTTCCAGCTTCCAAATCAAACTCTGACTTTGTCTACATCAGTTTCCTTCCCTGTTCTGTCCCCTCCAGCAGCAACTTGGTGGGTGTGAAGCTAGGTAGAGGCTTAAGAGGCCAAAGAGGGTCTCGAGGGGATACTTGGAGCCACACTTGTGGTAGGTCTCAGCTGTAGCTACACCTGACAGGCAGCCAACCAATATGTATTCACTAATCATCGATTATTCGCCAGGCACCGTGAGAGGTGCCTGTGATGAAGTGTGGAAAATGTGAACAAAAGCTCCACCCTCTTAATCTTATAATCTAATGAGGAAGAAAGATATCAGGTACACATTTCCAATTATAGTGAATATTTGAAGGGGGCAGGCAAGCTGCTGTGGCGCATGTAAAGAGGATGTACCTTCTCCCCCAGGAAGTGACATTTATGGTAAGACCTAAAGGAGTGAGCAACAGGGAGTGAAGGGAGGGGTGAGAGCAGACAGCTCCAAACTGAGGACCAGCTTGCATGGGAAGCCTGGGGTGAGAGCATGTGGTGTGTCCAGGAGCTCGAGATGTCCTGGATGTCTAGGGGACAGCAGGGGAGGTGGCTCAGGCATGGCGAGCATCATGGGCCATGGGAAGCAACCAGCAGGTTACACGAAAAGACACTACTGGATTTGCATTTTTAAGGATCGCTCTGGTAATTGTAGGAAGAATGAAGTTGGAAAGTAGCAGGACTGATTCAGGGAGATGGTCAGGGGCCATTGCAGTTGTCCAGGTGAAAAGTAATGGTCTTGCAGTGGCTGCACACAGTGGGTGTGGGAAAGAGGAGAGTTCCAGGGTGACCCCTACTCTTAGGTTTCCCAAAGTTATGTATCAGTTGCTTCCTGAAATGTTCAACATCAGCTCCTGATGGAAATCTAAAGAGAAGCTCTCTGCTTTGTGAATGACCCTAAACTCAGCCTTGTTGAGGCCCAATTTCAAGGGCACCATTCACTTAAGTAGCTGAGAAAAGTGGGAGTCTTAGACGAGGTGGAAGACCAGCAATTCCAACTCTAGCACGGGGGACAGCCTCCCCTGCCACTAGAACTCTTGGTCCAGTGGCAAAGCTGCAGTCTAGCCTCCTGCTCCTACAAATGGCCTTTCCCAGTGTCTCATAATAATAGAAATGAATTTGTATCATTTCTGTTATCACTGTCCTGCCAAGGAAAGGGTGCCATAGGAATTCCCAAGGCACCCACAGCAGCAAGGGCTGGGCATGACTTTCCTAATGGCCCCATGGAATGTGACTCTTAAAAGTAGGATTGTCTGACGTTAGGAAGAACTGTCTGCCTGTCTGAAAATGGTGCCAGGGTGTGTCACTGCCTCCACCTTCTGAAGACCCCTCCTACCAGTGCCTGCTTCCTGCCTTCCAAACAATAGTGGTAACAGTGGGACAGGGACCTCCCTCCCTTTATACCGGAGTCAGGGAGAGTGGTCACTGAGCCTTGTATCTGTTAGGATCGTCTTTATTACAAATCTCTTGGTTGTAAAAACAAAGTGGCTCAAACAATAAGAAAATTAATTATATCATGTAATGGGGAATTGAGCGATAGGGTAGACTCAGGGCCTGTTTGATCCAGCAACTCAGCATTTGTGGCAAGGACTCAGGTTTCTCCCACCTCTCTGTGTGCTGGTCAGTATGTTGGCTTCGCCCTGAGGCTGGTTCACCTCCAGGTTGCAGCAGGGCTGCTGCTGGTGGTGTTTGGGGCCAACCCCTTCCTCCCTCCTGTCCAGCTGGGTATGAAAGTAGAGAGAAAATTTCTCAGAAGACCCAGCAATCCTCTCCTGGTATCCTGTGTCCTTCCAGAACCAATCGCCTGCAACTGGGCTCCCTTGCACTGGCTAAGACTAATCAGGGCTGGAAGTGGGGATGGGGTCACCTTCCCTGTAGTCACAGGAGTTATGTGGGGGTGACATCGGGGGGGGCTATTTTGGGAAAAAGCAAGGGAGCAAGAGATGCGGGGTGAGCAACTCGCAGGGCCTACCACAAGCTCTGACTGGGACGGGTGCCACAGGGGCTGCAGGAAAAGATTGCTTTATTTATTTTTTAGACATTACACTATGGAAAATTTCAAACATACAAAAAGTAGACAAAATAGCACAATGAATCCCCATGTACACATCCCCCAGTCCCAATAATTATGTCAACTCAGAGCCTGTCTCCTTCATCTGTTCTCCTACCCACTTTCCAATTGAATATGATGCAAATCTTGGACATTATATCATTGCATCTAAAATTACTTCAGCATGTGTTTTTAAAAGACAAAGACTCTTTATAAGACCAAATCATATTATCATCTATTCTAAAAAATAATTAATTAAAAGTAATTCCTTAATACCATCAAACTATCTAGTCAGTGTTCAGATCTCCAATAGCCGTGTATGTGAGAGAATTTCTTTCTGCAGTTGATTCATGGGTAAGTTCTTAGAGCTCAGCTTCATCCAACCTTCTCTGTCAAGATATGGAAATGGAGATCCAAAAAGGTTAAATAGCTTACCCCAGGGCCCTCAGATTTTATGTTATTGATTGGTAATTTCATCCTGCCTCTTTTCTTGATGCATTTGAGGCAGGGGATTACATATTGGAAGACCCGACAATTCATCGCCTATTCAGCCAGCATTGGCTGGGCAGCACGTGCCGGGCACTTAATCAGGCCAGTGTGGTCAGCGGCACTGGGCTCTGTGATCAGAGGAACTGAGCCTTGACTCGCAGGGCTTCCACCTATGACATTGGGCTAGTCACCCCCCTCCATCTGCCATGTTGCCTGCAACCCCTGTAAGAGCCACTCTTTTAAATTAAGGAGTTGTCTCGGGAGGTCCCCTCATGAATACACACGCACATCACTCTAGTGGACAGTCGTCCAGTTGGGCTGCCCACGTTGAACACGCTTCCTGTTTTGGAGAAGTCCTAAAACAGATGGCAGTAAGGGAACAGGGGAAAGGGCCCACTCTCTATTACAGAAACAAAATTTATGGATGGGCTTTTCCCACCCCCAGACAGCTAGAGAGAGACACTGGATCTGGGGCTCGAAATCAAATGCCATGGCCTGGGCTGCCAGGCTCGGAGGAGTGTCACAAGGCCCAGGGCCAAGTGGAGATTATCCACAATGCCTGGGCCAAATCCAGGCCAGCAGCATCGAGTGTCCAGAGCCACCAGGGACAGTGCCAAGACAGTGGTCCCCAGGAGCCACTTCTGGCCACACTTGCTTCCCGCAGCAACGCAGTTTCTTTCCCTCTGTCCCTGCGGTTAGCTGCCACCTGTCCTTTCAGTGGCATTTCTGCTTAAATTGCCTAGAGTCACTTCCCAACTCAAAGAGTCGATTGAGAATAATCTATTAACACGTTAGGTTGTTTCCAACCTTGTTCTGGTTGCCTTATCAAGTTAAATAATTGCCATCTATTAGGAAGCAAAATGGAACACAGACGGGGACATGTAGACAGACACTGCCGGGAACTTGGGAGGTTCAGAGTTGTAGAGACCCATGCCAGGGCCTGGAGGTCTAGTGTGTTACCCCAGAATGCTGGGGGACCAGGCGTTGTGGGGGAATCCTCACCTCCTTTCCACACTTGCTGAAGGAGGACCTGAAGAATGGGCCGGTGTTTCTCAAAGGTTTCTGCTCGTGCCCAGCATCACGTCCAGGGGGAGACACGGGGTTCCCTAGAACCCCAGACAGAGAAACCCACTCGTCCTGCCACAGCCCATTCCTCCCACCACAGCTGGAGCCACAGCTGAGTCCCTTCAGAGCAGAGGTCATGGGGATGGCCTTGGGGACTGTGGCTGCGTGAAAGGTCTTTCCTTCTGGGTCTGAGAGGGCTGGGAGACTGCCTACTGCCCGTGGGGTTGGAGTGGGCAGCGTGCAGCCAGGCCCTGGGCTCAGCTCCCACAGAAGCAGCTCTGCCCCCTTGCTGGGGTGTCTGTCAGCCTGGTCATGAGTTCACAGCTCAGGAGACATGAATTCCGAAATAGTTACCTGCAATGACCAGATTTCCTACACGGAGGTTGGCTCCCTGCCCTCCCCTCCCATGCCCCACACTGCCTGCTGTCTCCCCGGGCTCAGGAGCTGCCTCCTTCCCCCTCTTCCTGGCCCTCCTTTCTCTCCCCTTCCCTCTTTGCTCTTATTTTCTTCCTAACCACACCCTTGTGTTCTTTACTGTTTGTCTACTTTCCAGAAGTATTAATATTTTCACTTTATTTATTTTTTTTGAGACAGAGTCTCACTCTGTTGCCCGGGCTAGAGTGCCGTGGCATCAGCCTAGCTCACAGCAACCTCAAACTCCTGGGCTCAAGCGATCCTTCTGCCTCAGCCTCCAGAGTAGCTGGG
>CAUYRT010071203.1:0-10313 GCA_963574885.1 Lepilemur ruficaudatus
AATTAATTTCTTTCTATTTTATAGTAGAGACAGGGTCTCGCTCTTGCTCAGGCTGGTCTTGAACTCCTGACCTTGAGCTATCCACCCGCCTCGGCCTCCCAGAGTGCTAGGATTACAGGCGTGAGCCACCGCGCCCGGCCAGTTCGGTTGCTTTTTTTAAAGAAAAATGGGAAATCCCTTAAAAATGAGGAGAGACTAGGAGAATGACCCCTGTTGGGCACCCCAGCTGGTTTGTGGCGCCTCTACTTGCAAGTATTTGTGTAAATGAAAAGATTCAAAGGCATACCAGGTTTTCTAAGGCTCCAGCTGGTTATAGCTAATTGTGCACAAGTTTTTATGAAAGGGCAAATTACATCAAGGAAAATTCAGAGCTAAAATGGTCTACCTACCACTATAAAGTTAAAATGTTGCAAGCTATTTCTCTTCTTTTCTGGCTACTGTAAAACCTGCTAACTTTTTCTACTGATGTTAAGATAAATCATTGTTTATGGTATTTACAATTGAAAGGCTACCTGGAGATCCTGTAGCCAGTTCTAGCTAAAATGCAAATATTGAAAACTCACTTTGAACTGAAGAAAAAAACAGGGTAAAGGTTTTTTAAAAATCAAACTGCCTTGGAAACTGCTTTGTCCAAAACTTTGATGCACAGGCCTAAGTAGGTTACCTATCAGGGCAACTAAAGTTTGCCAAGTGAACAAGTTCCAGTCTCATCAAAAAAAAAAAATTCGAATCTAACTGTCTTTTACAGACTGGTGAGTTTGTGTTACCATCTCATGGCTAGAGTTCTATGGTAAAATCTATTAGAACTTTGTTTGCGTGTATGTGTGTGTCAGAGTGTATATGTTTAGGTATGTTTTGTGTCTGTCCCTGTATTACGTGTTTGTGCTTACATGTTTCTGAACTGGCTTAAAAATAAGGGAGTGCTCATAAAAATTAAACTCAAATGTTTCATGTGAATTTAGTAATCTTTGGTAAATAAGCTAGGTTATTACTAAAAAAATAAAAAAGTGTCATTAGTAAAGTAATAGTAGAAATGTTTTCAAGTTTTTGACTGGGTTTTACTGGGTATTTTTATGTTCTTGAGGTGTCAAGATTGACATAGATGTTATAAAAATATAAACTCAGCCAAAGACAAAATAATGTGTGATTTTTGATAAGTAAAGTAAATTTAATATTTGGTCTAATGATAATCACTAAATCTGAGTCACCAACAAAAGTACCTATGTGTTTAACTTCAAGGTAAAAGTGCAAATGTGCCTAAGTGTCAGCAAATTAGGATAAATAAAACACCAAGTAGAGCACAAAAACAAACTTATGGTCAAAGGTTTATGAAAACATTTTGGTTTTGGTCTTTTAATCCTAACTACAGATATAGTTTACTTCTGCCAATTCAGTGTCTGTAGAGAGGTACACAAAAGGTGCTTCTAACTCACTATCATCTAATATTAACAGTACTGTTAGAGATTCAAAGTTGAACTAGAAGTTATAGTTAGAAGAACTTAAATTGGAAGCTTTAAGTTTTCCCTTGGTCTTGTCCATTTTTGTCCTACTCTTTTTTTTTTTTTTTTTTTTTTTTTTTTGAGACAGAGTTCTCACTCTGTTGTTGCCTGGGCTAGAGTGCTATGGCAGCATCAGCATAGCTCACAGCAACCTCAAACTCCTGGGCTCAAGTGATCCTCCTGCCTCAGCCTCCTGAGTAGCTGGGACTACAGGCATGTGCCACCGTGCCCGGCTAATTTTTTCCTATATGTTTTTAGTTGGCCAATTAATTTCTTTTGTATTTTTAGTAGAGACGGGTTCTCGCTGTTACTCAGGCTGGTTTTGAACTCCTAACCTTGAGGGATCCTCCCGCCTTGGCCTCCCAGAGTGCCAGGATTACAGGCGTGAGCCACTGCACCCAGCCTTTTGTCCTACTCTTTATAAGCTGGCTGGTTATGTGTACATTATGTTGCTGTAACAAAGTTTGTGCCTAGGAAAAAATTTTCTCAATTATTAATTTTTGTATAGTAATTTATTTTAAGATAAAAAGTAAATAATGAATTAAAATCCATGAGAATCTCAAAGCAGTCTTACTCTTTATTAATATTGCATGTGCTCAAGTTTATACCCCCAAAAATTGTTTTGCTACTAGATTGTTTTTAAGACAGTTTAATCTTGATTGCCATGTAAAAAGCATGTTACCACTGTGTTTGAGGTGCTAATGATTGTTGTTGAAAGTTTTTTTCTTCAGTCTACGGTCAGGTGATATTATGCTGATGGAATCCAGAAAACTAACTTAAAATGAAGGATTCAGAAGCAAAAATTTCTGCCCTTATCTTGTCTGCCTCTAGTACCAATTCTTCCTGAAGCTAGCCATAAAAACCAGAATCCCTGTACCCAAGGCAGGTCATATAAGGCTAGAACCCCTTTTTCTGGAAGCTAGCCATAAAACCTAAAATTATTCTATGTAAAATGGCCATAAAGTAATTTTCTGATCTACTTTGTTTTTTACTTTGTTTTACTGTAAAACCCCATACCAGAAAGGGCCCTGCCCTAAACCCAGAAAGGAAGAATGCACACTCAGAGGCCAAGCAGAATCTAAATATAAAAAGCCTTGCCGGTTCTGCCACTCAGCCGGTTAGAATTAGCCTATACCCTTCTTGTCCAATCATATTTCTACACAGTTGTCCATACTTTAAACATGAAAAATGGACAATTTCCTCTGCACTTTGAGTGTTCATTCTGAAGACGTCCATGTATAAGTTTTAATTCTTTCTCCTATTAATCTTCATGACAGTAAATTTTCAGCAAGTCTTTATGGGAACAGTGGCCTTTGCTCCCAAACTTTGGTGGCCAGACACACTCTGAGCCCTATGATGTCAATAGATTTTGTTTGGATATGTGATGTTTTGGAAGGATCTAATTAACTAATGCCTTTAAACAGGATATTCTAAAACATCTACTATGTTTATGAAATTTAGAAGTAATGTTATATTTGTTTAAAATAACAAGTCTTATTGCAATATTTATTTTTTTCTTGGTAAGATGTAAGAGTTTGTATTTTGATTCCTGTTCTATGTTATATATATCTAATTTACAGGGTATAAAAATGGTTAACAGAAAAGTAACTTAAACTAATAGCTGGAATCTAAGTGAACTGCTAAGATAAATAAATAAGATAAATGAAGTTTTCATGTAATTTAAAATCTTAAAGTCATGTTAAGTTAAAAAAGATAATCATAATATGTCGTGGTCATTTATAAGGTAAAATATTAGAACATTAGTTCTTAAACATAAGTTTAAGCTTACACGTTGATATCTTTATATTTAAGAATGCTAATAAAATTGGTGACTAACAGTTCAAAGTTACTTTAACTTCCTAGGTTTTTCTAAGAGTTGGCATTATGATTAGTATATATAATTGAAACTTCCAGATGAAAGGGAAACAATTCTATATAAAAATTTTTTTAAATAATATTGTTATAAGACATAAGTATTGGTTTCATTAAAAGATAATTTTGTCTAACTTATTGGTTTTTGAAACTACTTCAAAATTCAATATGTAAATGATCATTAAAAATTAAGTGGATATAAAAGTTAAAGGTTATAAAAGGTTTATAAAAGTCTTAACTTACAGTCAAATTGATCAAAATTAGATGGAGTTGTTTATAAGATTTTATTAAAATTAACTTTATCATTAGTACACTAACAAAATTTGGTTTTCTCTTTTGAACTAGATTGTCATGTTAATAGAAACAACAAAAGATTTTTATTTCACCTTTTAATAAACTGCAAAAAGGAAGGGAAGGAAAGAAAGACGGATTCAGCCTCCTTATTAACTTGTACTTCAGTCTGTCTATTAAGTCTTATACTTGTTTGAGAAACAGAGCCTCCTCAAAGAATAGGATTTTTGCATTAAAATATATATATATATTTGAAATATCAGTTTGGCTATAATTTATAGTAACCTGAAAATCTTGCTTCATAATAAGTATCTCATGAGGAATAATTCATGACTTCCTGCTCTTTATGCTTTCACTAAAATTTAAAGTTACTAAAAATAAGAATTCTAGTCAATGCATGTAATTCTATATATAAGGTGTATCAAAGAATAAGATGTTTTTAATAAAAAAAAATTGTAAAAGAAACAGAATATTCGTATTAAAATATATCTTTGTCTAATTCATGGGTTATTTAAAGATTAAATCAAAATAAATTTAGAAAATAAAAACAAAATTCTACTTGTGAATGAAAAAAGATGTAAAAAGGCAATGAATATAAAAATATATTTTTGATAAGAGAGGTTAAGCAGAAAGAATACTATAAAGAAAGGATCTTGCATAGAATTTTTTTGTCCTAAAATGACTGTTTATTTAAGAAAAGGAAATATTAAGACAAAACAAAAAGTTTTCAGGTATGTTTTGTAGATAGTGTGTGGTACGTACATGCAGGTTGGGATAAAGTTTATTAAAAAAAATTTATTAAGGAATTTTGGCTAAAACAAAGATTTCTGTCAATATTAATTTACTCTTAATGAAATGACATGATGTACTCATTTTGATTCTATAACATGTTTCCTTTTTAATTTAAAAATTATCACTACAGAAGGTTTTTCTTTAATTTGGGTAACTGAACTAAAAGAAGCAAAGATTTTATACTTTATCAGATAATCCCTGTACTATCTTTATTAGGTTTTGACTATAAAACTAAACTTTAAAAGGGTTAAGGTCACCCATGTAACTTTATCACCTTTAGAATCTTTTGATGGCTATCTCTCTTGGTTAAATAAATGACCCTTATATTATAGTGGTTTGTGATTGTATATGAACAAATGTTTTTAAGCCTTTGCTATTTGACAACCTTTCCAAAATTTAAATTCTAAATCCACCCTTTTGACCTTAAACTAGCTTTTTATATATTGGGGCCACTGAAAGTCTAAAACCGACATCAGGTTTGTTTAGCATGTCAAAACCATATAGGGAACATTGTCAAATATGAAATAGCATTTAACTTTCTTTGGGCTGTACTTAAGTATGTTATTAATATATATTGCAGTATTATAAAATATTGACATGTCTTGATATGTGTTATCAGTAATAATTATGGTTACTATGTAAATTGCTATATGTCACAAAATAACCAATTTGGTTTGTCAATTGTCTCTAACCATGGCTGGTCTAAGTTTTACCATCTTTTAAAAATTATTATTTTACTTCGATTCATCTCAGAAAGTGGTTCTTTCTGGCTAAATCTAAAGTTGGCTTTTTCAAGTAAGGTCATGAAAAGGACTGACAAATCCAGTTGAATACTGGTTTCTGATAACTTTGGAGATTATATACCATTGGACTAAAACAGAACAAACTCCCAGGACTTCAACTTTAATTAGAAAACTGATACGACCATGAGTATAGCTAACTCAACCTCATGGGACTGAACTAAATTTTCACAAAAAGACCCTTTATTTAAAACATTACTAATTCTTTTGTTATGTTTTCCAGAATCCTGACAAATTTTAAGTAAATAGCAAGTTTACCTGATCTCTGAGACCTTAGAACCATGGAATCTGCCAAAGCCCTGTTGAGATATCCTCCCTCTAGGCCCAGGGAATATCCGGAAGAGGGGCTGTGTCAGATAGCGAGGGCCAATTCTAGGGATGAAATTAGTTTAGACCCTCTAGATCAAGGAGGGGCACACAGAAGGCTAAAAAAATACTAAAATACTTTGCCTATTCAGGTCACATGCTGTAGATATCCATCCCAATCATAAAAGTTTTTTTCTTTCCTGCTTCCTATAGACTTGGAACTTCCTGAGTATAATTTTTTATCGGTTATGGATGTCTACAAAAGGAAATATAATGAGTAATTTATCAGCCACCTTAGTATAAATTACTAAAGAGACTAAAATGTTGTGACACATTAAGTCTCTAAAATTCCTTTAGCTTAAATGTTAATGGTGCTTATATTTGCTACAAGTCTACCACTAAACCCAAGAATATAGTACCTTAATACTTATAGGTAATTTAGTTTTATAGCTTTGCCTTTGACATTTTAGATTGTATTCTTATGTCATTTAGAAGATTTTAAAGTGTTAAAGAGTACATGTCTACCTACGGTCCTATTTGGCTTAAAATATTTAATTGGCTGTAAGTCCCCTTTCGGCTCTTCAGTGCTCTTGGCTACAAGGGTCCCACCGAGGGACTGGATGGACCCAGAGCAGGTAGCCACACCACCTTGGCAACGGATGAGAAAAAATGAGAGTTTGGCCATAGATGCTGCCTCCAACATATCTTGGCCAAAAGGGGGGAATTGTGAACCAAAATAAAATTTTAAGGCTCACTTCCCAACTGGCTGACTGAATGGACACCCTCATGGCCAAAGGAATATCCTAAAACTAAATTGTCTGCCAGGAGGAGGGAGGTCAGACATGCCTCATCATGCCCCCCTCCCTTCTTGGAGATGTCCTTTATGACCCATTGACAGGCCTTAGGGTATGTAAGATAAAACTTCAGGTCCCTGATTTACACAACAAATCTATGTCCAGTGGCTTACCTCTGATAACAGCTCCTTATGTTGAAACATTCCAAGCCTTTAGACAAAGCTTCATGTCGTTAACCAATTACAAGCCAAAGAATCTTTAAACGCACCTATAACCTGTAAGCCCCCCCCTCCCTTTGAGATGGCCCACCCTTTCGGGCCAAGCCATTGTATGTCTCCCACTTACTGATTTATGACTTTACCTGTAAGCCCTGTCTCCTTGAAATTTATAAAACCAAACTGTGACCCAGCCACAGCGAGTCCACTTGCTCAGGGTTTCTTGGGAGTGGCTCCGGGTCATGGTCCTCAAATTTGGCTCAGAATACACTTCTTTCAAGTTTGGATTTTTCTGTCCACAATATACTCTGGATACAAGTGCTTTGTCAGATACGTGATTTGCAGATGTTTTCTTTCTGTATGTGGCTTGTGTTTTCATTCTCTCAACAGTGTCTTTTAAAGAACAAAAGTTCTTAATTTTGATGTCTAATTTATCAGCTTTTATGGATGGTGTTTGTGGTATATGTATCTAAGAAATCTTGCCTAAACTGAGTTCATAAAAACTGTGTGTGTTTTCTTCTGTGAGTTTCATGGCTGTAGGCTTTACATTTAGGCGCATGATTTATTTTGAGGTAATTTTTGTATGTGGTACAAGGAATGGACCAAACTACATCTTCTGCCACACGCCCCCTCCTCTTCTGCCAGTGTCTCAGTACCACTGTTGAAAGACGGTCCTTTCTCCAGTCTGCCTTCACACCTTTGTCATAATTAGTTGCTCATGTATCGTGTAGGTTTGTGCTGTGCTCTCTTCTGTTCCACTGATTTTTTTTAAATTTTTGAATGTTAATTATTATTATTTTTTTTGAGACAGAGTCTTGCTTTGTTGCCCGGGCTAGAGTACCCTGGCTTCAGTCTAGCTCACAGCAACCTCAAACTCCTGGGCTCAAGCGATCCTCCTGCCTTAGCCTCCCAAGTAGCTGGGACTACAGGCATATGCCATCATGCCTGGCTAATTTTTCTGTTTTTTATGGAGACGGGGTCTCACTCTTTCTCAGACTGGTCTTGAACTCCTGACCTCAAGAGATCCTCCTGCCTCAGCCTCCCAGAGTGCTAGGATTAACAGATGTGAGCCACCGCGCCCGGCCTCCATTGGTCTTGATGCCTGTTTGATGCTTATAGCACACTGTCTGATTACTGTCACTTTATTGTGAGTGCTGAAGTCAAATAATGTAAGTCTTCCAATGTTATTCTTTCTTTTCAAAGTTGTTTCGGGTATTCTAAGTCCTTTGCATTTCCATATGAATTTTAGGATTAGTTTGTCAATTTTTATAAAAAGTCCTCCTTAGGCCAGGTATGGTGGCTCACGCCTGTAATCCTAGCACTCTGGAAGGCCGAGGTGGGAGGATCGCTTGAGATCAGGAGTTTGAGACCAGCCCGAGCAAGAGCGAGACCCCGTCTCTACTAAAAATAGAAAGAAATTAGCTGGACAACTAAAATATATAAAAATTAGCCAGGCATGGTGGCGCATGCCTGTAGTCCCAGCTACTCGGGAGGCTGAGGCAGAAGGATTGCTTGAGCCCAGGAGTTTGAGGTTGCTATGAGCTAGGCTGACGTCATGGCACTCTAGCCCGGGCAACAGAGTGAGACTCTGCCTCAAAAAAAAAAAAGTCCTGCTTAAATATTGACTGGCGCTACACTGAATCTGTAGATCAATTTGGGTAAAATTAGTATCTTAGCAGTTCGAATCTACTGATCCATGAACACTGTATATCCTCCCCAAAGGTTTAGGTCTTTTAAAAATTTCTCAGAACAATATTTAAAATTTTCATTGTATAGGACTTCACATTTTTTGTTAGATTTATTCCTTTTTTTTATTTTTTGATGTTCTCATTAATGGTAACTTTTTTTTTAATATGTGAATTTCTGGTAGAGTTTGTATAGAATTGATACTAGTTCTTCCTTAAATATTTGGTGGAATTTTCCAGTGAATTTTCTTTTGTGCCTGGAATTTTCTTTATGTGAAGGTTTTTAACTGAAAATTCAATTTCTTTTTTCTGTCTTACTTTTTTTTTTAAAGACATAGTCTTGCTTTGTCACCCAGGTTAGAGTGCAGTATTTAGCTCACTGCAGCCTAAAACTCCTGGGCTCAAGGGATCCTCTCACCTCAGCTTGCGGGGTGGCTGGGACTGCACACCACCACATCCAGCTATTTTTTTTTTTTTCCAGAGATGAGGTTTCACTCACAACGTTGCCCATGCTGGTCTCAAACTCTTGAACTTAAGTGATTTTCCTGCCTCAGCCTCCTGAGCAGCTGGGACTATAGGCATGAAGCCACTGTGCCTGGCTCAGTTCCTTTCACAGCTATAGGGCTATTCAGGTTATTGATTTCTTTTTGAGTCAGCTTTGTGCATTTCATCTTTCAAGGAGTTTTTACATTTCACCTAAATTGTCAGATTTATTGACATGAAGTCATTCATACTATCCCCTTATTCTTCACCATCTCCTTTATCCTTTTTAATTTCTCTAGAATCTAGTGATGACACTGATAGTGATATTTTGTGATCTTTATTTTTTTCTAATCAGTCTAGTTAGAAATCTATTATTGTTAATATTGATCTCAAACAGCTTTGGTTTTCATTATTTGCTCTATTTTCGTTTTTATTTTCATCGATTTCCACTCTAATCTTTATTATTTCTTATTGCTGAGTTTCATTTGCTCCTTTTTTAAAAATGGAAACATCACTCTTATCGATAGTTTAGGGCTACAATGGGCAATTTTGCAGAACAGAAATTAATCCCAAGACAACAGAGTATAAAATTGTAGCAGACAGCTTAATACTCTTCACCCTCATCCTCTCCCTCAGTGCTGTCTACTCCAACCTTACAATCCTTTTCAAGGGCAGCCATGTCCTCGCAAGCCTCGGAAAATTTTCCTTCCTCCATCCCCTCACCCATGCGTAGCAAGGAACAAAGCCACTCTCAGCATACGTCAGATCAGACTTGTGGTCCCGGCTAGCCCAGGCCTCAGCTCTCTATACCTTGGCCAGTCTCCACCAGGTACCACAGTGGAGGCTGGTCGTTGATGACAACCTTGAAGCCAGTGGAACACCAATCCACAAGCTGGATGGTATGCTTAATCTTGATGCTGGCAATGGCAGCGTTGACATTTTTGGGAACCACATCACCACAGGGCAACAGGCAGTAAGCCATGTATTAGGTCACTAAATATGAAATGTTCAATTTCGAATCAAAAGTCTAGTTTATTATATCTCAAACAAAAAGCAGTACAATTAATCAAAGCATGTGCCTAAACCATTGACACAGTTTTGCCATCTTAATGGTAGTTTGTTTGTGTCAGCAGTGAAGAAGCCTGGAGAGTGAGTGGCAATTGTGGAAATTGTGAAAGGCAATTTCCATAGCTTGTTGAGAATTGAATTTCATTTTTCCTTGCAAGAAGTGGTCCAAAGCCTGAAAGAAGTGATAGTCAGTTGGTGCGAGGTCTGGTGAATACAGTGTATGACAGAGAGTTTCCAAGTCCAGCTTCTATAGTTTGAGCAGCATTGTTTTTTGTAACATGTGGTCTTGCAAGAGGATTGGCCTGTATTTATTGACCAACTCCACTGCTTAATTGCAAGCAATCCTCATCATTTCATTCAGTTGGTTGCAGTAGACATCCTCTGTGATCGATTGACCAGGTTTCCTGAAGCCATAGTGGATAACAGCAGCGCTGGACCAAACAGACACCATTAGCTTTTTTGGATGAATATTTGGTTTTGGACTGTGTTTTGGCACTTCATCTTTATC
>CAUYRT010071206.1:0-45257 GCA_963574885.1 Lepilemur ruficaudatus
TTTTTAGTTGGCCAATTAATTTCTTTCTATTTATAGTAGAGACGGGGGTCTCTCTCTTGCTCAGGCTGGTTTTGAACTCCTGACCTTGAGCTATCCGCCCGCCTCGGCCTCCCAGAGTGCTAGGATTACAGGCCTGAGCCACCGCGCCCGGCCCTATGGTACTCTCTTTTTGTTTTTTGTTTTTCTCCTTTCCTGTTTTACTTTATTCTTGCCTTATAACTTAAGATCTATTCTCATGTTATTTCCCCTTATTGATTTTTTTACACATACAATAACTTCACCTTCCCTCCAACAAGATAAGTACCATAGCAGACTCTTAGGTTCTGTATATTTTCCGCTCACGCCTACCACCCCGTCATGTAAACATTGTCTAGAATTTTGATCCTTCCTAGAATACATGTTTCCTTTTCACTTTTATGGTTTTTCCAGGGCTGATTTCAGAAAAGTAAATACAGATCATACTAGTTTGCCATCGTGGCAGGAACTGGAAAGCCCCAAAGAAGTTTTATAGCAAACTAACAGCAGTTATCTTGCTTTGAATTGTCCCACTTTAATCACAGGTGGTGAATTGATAACGTAATCAGTATTTCTTTTCCTCCAAATAACAGGTAGAAAATGTCAAATTACTGGATCGTTATGTGGGTAAGAAACCAGCTAATGGGATTCTGTATCTTACTGCAACTCACCTGATCTATGTGGAGGCTTCTGATGCAGCCCGGAAAGAAACATGGGTATGTTCATGAGAAGAAATACCAAAGCTTCTTAAAGAGTATGCATACATGCTTTCTATATGGTATTTTCTTGAAATTTAAAATATCATCATTAAATTGCTATAAAATGTTTTCTTCAAAGAGCCTATTCTAGGAGTCTTTCCATTATTGGCTCTAGTCATCTTACTCATTTTAGTCTCCATGGGAATGTTCCTGGGGTTTAGCTCAATTATTTTGGGGTAGAGTAGTCTCTGCTCATTTTATCAACTTAGTCTGTAAGCTTCCTGAAGTAATTTAAAGCCTTGCTACCCATAAAATGTAGTCTAAGACCAGCAGCATCTGTATCATCTGGTAAGTTGTTAAAAGTCCAGAATCTCAAGCCTAAGATTTTGAATTTCTGAAAAATGCTTAGGTGATGCTGATGCTGAAGGTTCATGGACTACATTTTGACCAGTACTGATTTAGACCATCTTTCTGTCCTAAGACAGGATTTCACCAGGGTGTGTGTGCGTTTTTTTCTTGTTATATTTTTAAGCAATGTTTTCTAATTACTTCAGCACCCCTAACAATACTTTATGTCATCCCCATCCTAAAGCAGCATCATAGTTTAATCTTAACTTAATCATGAGCCAGATTTATACTTAGACCTCTTCATTTATAACAAGTACAACATGCTTCATATATATGGCATAGCATAGTGATTAAGATCACAGGCTTTAGAGCTGATCTGCTTAGGTTTAAATCCTAGTTCAACATTTACTACCTTTGTAAACTTGGGCGAGTTATTTAACTTCTCTGTGTCTGAGTTGCATCATCTGTAAAATAGAGATAATAATAATACCTTGAATTATTTTGAACAAGGTATGAGAATTATGAAGTTAATGTTTATAAGTGCTTAGAACAGTACTGGGGACATGGAGAATACTATTATATACATATAAAATAAATTAAGCATAATATGCATATGAAAGAAGTATTTTAACACTTCCTTTTAAAAATCCCTTGCGCTTTCTCCATATGAGATTGTCTTTTGTTTCCTTTGTTGTGATGAAAGAAATGCCAAAAGAGGAATCAGGAAAGCTGGCCTAGGCTCAGCTCTGATGGTAACTTGCTATGTGACCCTGGGCAAGTGATTCTCCCTCTCTAGGCATGTTTCCCCAAAATGAGGTGGTTAGATTATATAATTAGTAAGGACTCTTCTAGCTCTAATGGTTTAGGAACCAGTTCTTTGGTACAGTGCCCTGAGTCTATCTCCTGTCTACTTGCATTTATAGACAGTACACATGCCCCCAGATTTGTTTCTAGGCAAGTATTATTTCAAACTACTAGACTGGATCTGGAAGAGAGAACTTAGACTTATTTCTGTATGTCAGAGGAGCCTTATTTACCCAATTAATTTTATTAATGAAGTTCTTCCCAGTCTTAGGCTGCCCTACTTTCACCCAACCCTTCCCAATTTCACCACAGTTGATTTTCCTGGCCCTTGATCTCCATGATCAATGTTTTGCTACCCAAATACACATCTTCCATGTTGGCTGACAGGAATTTGACTTTCTTGAGATTTGATATATTAATTCCTATTACATTATCAAGAGTTTTTGTGGCCCCTCCAAAACTGCCATGGAAGAGACTTACTTTTATGAAACAATTAAAATGGAAATGGAGATGGAGATAGAAATTTCCTCCTAGGAATATGTGAATCATCTCCACACATGCTCCATTCTTAAATGGTACATATGATTGAAAGATTTCATGGAAGAGATGACTTTTACAGGTAAACTGGGGCCTGGGGCATGGGGGAGGAGAAGAAAAGGCAGTGTTGTTTGGCAGGCCATTTCAGGCATGGGACAGGGAGTCCAGAAACTGGAAAGAGTACATCCAGGCTTTATAGTCGAAAGAAACATCAGACACGGCTAGGAGGAGAATGTCAAATACGAAAACAAAAAATTATGATTATATGGATTTTTAAAATTTATATATAAGGAATTATATTTGTTGGACACATTTTCTTTTATCGGTTCCCTTTCCATGCATTTCTTCTTTTGCTGGCATCAGCATGGGCAGGGGTAATCATCCTACATTCTTTGCTTTACTGTCACTAGTATATAAAATGTAGGAGAATGTTTTCCTCCTAATGCTTCTAGTTAAATTCATATTCCAAAATTAGAGTTTTTAGAATTCCTAGGTAAAGAACCCTGGACTTGGTGTTAGACTGCCATGGTTCAAATCCTGTTTGTGCTACTTCTTGGCTGTGTGACCTAGATAAGGAATTTACTTCTCAGAGCTTTGGTTATTTTCATTCCTGAAATAGGATGATTGTACCTCAAAGGGCTCTTATAGGGATTAAAAAGCGAATGGTCATGGACTGTCTTATGAATAATAAAGCATGATACCAATTATTAATCGTTATTTTAAATAGTAATTTGGTAGAACAAAAGGAAGTCCTATTTTCCTTTGTAACAATTATTTTTTGATTATAAACTTCACCATAGCATACTAGAAGTCATCTATTCTGAACTGATTTACCAAAATTGTCCTGCAAACCTGTTAATCTTATATCCTTAAAGAGAGAGAAGTTTTCTCACACTGCAATTTGCTTCACGTTGTGTTTCCACTATTATGCTTTAGTTCTGTTTGAGAGAATCCCAGTTATGTCTTTCAAAGGATATTGATTTGTGTCTTTCAAAGGCTGTAGATATGATCACATCTCTGGCCATGCTGTTACTCTTACTAAAAGTCAGGCACACTGATAATAATAGAGACAGTGTACATCTGTATGTTTACTCTGGTTCTTTTTTGTTTTGCAGATTGCACTCCATCACATTGCCACCGTGGAAAAGTTGCCCATCACTAGCTTGGGCTGTCCCCTGGCCCTCCACTGCAAAAACTTCCGGGTGGCCCACTTTGTTTTAGACTCCGACCTTGTGTGCCATGAGGTTTACATTTCACTGCTCAAGCTTTCTCAGCCAGGTAGTTATGATAATATTTTCTATCTAAAACCATTTTAATTTTTTTCCAGAATGGCATATTGGAAAGATCATGAGCTATGGAGTTAGACAGAGCAGGGTTTAGATCTGCTTACTAGCTCCATGGTATTTGGGCGAGTTATATAACCTTTGTACTCAGCTTCCTCACTTAAGGGGAGTGAAAGCTTCCCAAGGAGGTTGTTTTGAGGCTTGAATACATTCATGAATTAGTATATATAATAATAGATGTTTAATAGCTATTTCCTTCTCTCTCCCTCCTTCCTTTTGAGTATCAATTTTTAAATTTTTCATCAGTTCAGGAAGATTTCTTTGGAACAAAATTGGTTTCCTGTTATCCTGCACACTTTGTTTTTCCTACTGATCCTACCCCCTACCTTCAGTTCCAACTAGAAAGAAAACTAAGGCAGTTTATGAGAGTCCTTGGTAATGCAGTTATTCCTGCTGCTTCCAGCCTCACCCTCTCATTCCCCAGCCCCCACTCCTAGGCATCTAACCCATCAGCTCCCTCTGATTTTAGCTGTGGGATTTCCATGCTCTTACATTTTCCCTCCTATTTTCTTTTGTTTTGTTTTCTATTCTTTTCTCTTCTCTTCTCTCCTCTCTCTCTCTCTCTCTTCTCTCTCTTCTGTCTTCTCTCTCTCTCTCTCTGAGACAGAGTTTTGCTCTGTTGCCCAGGTTAGAGTACAATGTTGTCATTTTAGCTCACAGCAGCCTCAAACTACTGGGCTCAAGCAATCCTCCTGCCTCCTCCTGAGTAACTGAGACTACAGGCATGCTCCACCATTCCCAGCTAATTTTTTCTATTTTTAGTAGAGACAGGGTCTCACTCTTGCTCAAGCTGGTCTCCAGCTCAAGCGATCCTCCCACCTAGGCCTCCCAGAGTGCTAGGAGTACAGGCATGAGCCACCGCACCCAGCCTTCCCTCCTCCTTTCTTGCCCTCTTTCCCCAGAATAATTCCTCAGTATTTGCTGATATTATATTGGCAAAGTTATCTGCCAGCAGGCCCAGCACTTTGTAAGTCTCTGGTAGGCTCCATTCATCTCTGGAAAAGTTGTTGCCACATAAATCAGTCAAATGAGTTATTTAATTGCATGTCGTATCTTGTGAAGGGAGGAAGCAGGACTGACAGAGGGAAGAGAAGAAATGGCCATTTATAAGCCATAAGCTGGTGTTGGCTTGACAAGGAGAATGCAAGAATATTGTTAATGTTGTGCAACTTGTTGCAACAAGCAGTGCAATTAGGACATGGAAGCCCAGTTAAAAACTTTTGGTAAGGACTACTTTCCTAACATGTAAAACACTGAAGCCTCAATTCAATCTATTATCCAGCATTAATTTTTATAGGAAGCCATGCAGAAAGACCCCGCTTTGTACTGGTATCACAAAAATTAAAACATTTTTAGAAGAAGAACCTGAAATAATATTCCAATTCTTATTCGTTACATAAAGGCAAACCACAAAACATAGTCCTTTCCTGGGGCTGTTTGACAAACATTACGTTTGGGAGAAGGACGTTTAGCCTTTATTTGCATTGTTTGGTGATCTTTAAGTTTTACTCATCATTACTTTGTTTCCTTGCCTGTATCTCTTCTCCAGCATTACCTGAAGATCTTTATGCTTTTTCTTATAATCCCAAATCCTCAAAAGAGATGAGGGAAATAGGATGGAAAATGATTGACCCAGTATCAGACTTTGGGCGAATGGGAATACCCAATAGGTACTGGACCATAACAGATGCCAACAGAAACTATGAGGTAATTTTGTCATTGTTGTTATCCTTTTGTTGCATTTAATTAAAATGGCAGAATAACAGCAAACAAGATACTAAAAAAAGAAAGAGGAAAGTCACTCATAGTCTTACCTTTTCATTCAGCATTCAGTCAATAAGCATTGATTGAGTACTTACTGTACTTGAGGCACTGAGTCGGAGATCTCATAGTCTAGAGCACAGGGTACTATGGGAGCATAGATGAGGGATGTGAAAATTATCCCGGGAAGCCAGAAACAGTATGATATTGTGGGGAATAGCCTTGTGGGAACTCTATCCTAAATTATACTAGGGGAGAAGGAAGACGGTCAGGAAGTGAAGCCAGATCATGAAAGGCTTCATGGCCAAATTAAAGAATTTGAGCATTATCCTGAAGATAGTTGGGAGCCATGAGAGTATTTTAAGCTTGAAAGGAACATGGATGTGTTTATGTTTTGGAAAGATAACTTTGTTCTTAGTGTGGAAAATTGGTTTGCTGGAGCTAGAAATGCAGGAGAATGACATGTGAAGTAGAGAACATGAACTAAGGCAATGACTGCAGATGGAGGGGAAGAGATAGTTTTAAAGGTATTTAGGTGATAGAATTGAAAGAACCTGGTGATAGATGATTAAATGTGGTAAAAAGGGAAGGAATATGGTATGCCTCCCAGGTTTCCTGGTTTCCTGGCTTTGGTAACCAAATGAGTAGTGAAGACGTTAGCCACGATAAGGACCACAAGAAGAGCTACAGACAGTGTCTTCAGTTTTACATTTGAGTTTAAGGTGATTAAAAAGATATCAATTATTTGATATCAAACATTTGGGTCTGTATCTCAGTAAAGAGCTCTGGCCAAATATAAAGGTCTAGGAATGTGTTGGGGGTCTCCACGACCATCCCTCAGGTTTTATGATTCACTAGGAGGACTCACAGGACTTGGAATATAGTTGTACTGATGGCTATGATTTATTACAGTGAAAGGATGCAAAGCAAAATCAGGAAAGGGAAAAGGCTCATGGGCTGAATTCTGGAACAAACCAGGTACAAGCCTCCAGAGTCTTCTTCTGGTGAATCACACAGGATGTGCTTAATTCCTCCAGCAATAGATTGTAACAACACGTGTGAAATGTTGTCTACCAGGGAAGCACATTAGAGACTCGGTATTCAGAGTTTTTATTGGAGGCTACTCATATAAGCACCCTCTGCCTAGGTACAGATGCCCAGAAGGAAAGCAGGTGTACAGTGTAAGTAACATTGTTTATACAAACGGTTTAGGCCCAATCAGCCACTCTTACCAGTTAGGGAATGGTGGATAGCCTCCTGAAATCCAAGTTCCCAGGCACCAACCATGGGCCCATTTTGCATATAGGCCTTTCTAAGGATAGTAGCCAGACCTGCTGTGATAATTTTTATGCACAGGGAGTCATTGGTGTTTAAGTGATGTCCTTAAATTGTTGGATCTTTAAGTTATTTCCAACTTTTTACCATTATAGTAATATTGTAATTGTAATGGCTTTCTGATAACATAGCTTTGAATGTCTACTAGGTATGAGGATTGATGAGCTGTCACTTGGCAGAGCTATCTGTGAGGCGACTTGTTAGTGTCATTCTTGATAGGAACGAGTAAAGATAGGGTGAGTTCCGTGCAGTTCAAATGTTTCTAAGCCCCCTAAATGAGGTATGTAATATTCTTATTGGTTCTTTGGACATATATGGCCTTCTGAGCTAAAAGGGGAGCTCCATGTATTTCTCTTTGTATGACCTGCTTCTCCAAAGTTAAGTCCAGATAAGGGGATGGGTAGAGCACAGTTTCTTTTTCAAATGGTCTACATTTTGGGGACATTGATTTAATGAGTTCTATAGAACACTCTTGATATGATCTACCTTGAACTTTTTTTTGCCTGTTCACTTTGTATTTGTTTGATCTGTTGTCAAATATTTGGGGTATTTTTACTTACGGGAGTGATTAGAGTTAATTTTGCAATGTCGCATCTATGCTGTTATGATATTTTGTTGCTGTCACTTTGGAAAAATGCATTTTGGTAACCACTAAAAGCTTGTAAATTTGAGAAAATGTGTCAGTCTTTTTATAGAGTAAGTCACACCTAAAATGTCTACACCTCCACCCCCACACTAATGTTTTAAAGGCCCTCCAGTTATGCACACTAAGAATCTAGCATGTAGTTTATGAAAGCATACATCATATATCCTCCTTCTCCACCTGTTTGCCTTATATTTGCATCGATTTGTTTTAATTTTCTTGTTTATAATCTACATTGTTTGCTCTGATAGGCAAATATAGGAATTTAAGAGTAGGGTTCTATGTGTGTTTCTGCCTATGATTTTAGTTATTCTAAAGGTACATTTTGTTCTTATATGTCTCAATACCTTGCTTTCTGGAAAATAATAGCATACTTGGAAAAGCTTTTATACCAAGGATATTTTTGTTCCTATTTCTGAGGAATGAATGATTCTGGATGATAAATACCAGCCAGCTAATGCTTGAGTGATTGCTAATTCTGGTCTGTGAAAAATGTAAAAACAATATTGAGCTTATTTTCTTTTAGATATGCAGTACCTACCCTCCTGAAATAGTGGTTCCTAAATCTGTTACCTTGGGAACAGTGGTTGGAAGTTCAAAGTTCAGAAGTAAAGAACGTGTCCCTGTACTCTCCTACCTCTACAAAGAGAACAACGTGAGTTAAATAAATTTCTCTAATGATAACTCAACTTGCCTCTAGAAGACCTGTGTTTAAGTCACCTTACCACTTACCAGCTGTGTGACCTCAAGTAAGTTATTTAACTTCTCTGAACTTCATTGCTTACGAAGGTTTATGAGAGGGTCACATGACAGAAAAATATATATGTGCTTTGTAAATTGTCAAATGTTGTACAGATGTTAAGTGGCATTTTAGTGTGTTCATTTGTTTCTTTCCTTTTCTGTGGTTCCCAACTTGGTGGGAAGTTGTGGAATAAAAGGGAGTTAGTTGTATGAGAGAATATTTGGGGACTGTGGCCTCCCACTATGAATGTGGATATCCTTGATAATTTCTCACTGCTTTTCATATAATTTATAGTAGGGAGAAAGCACTTGGCTTCTCTGCATTTGATTCCCCTTATGTAGGAAATGATAATAGTTCTTCCCTCTTGTGGTCACTTTGAGATCTGGGGTTAGACAAATAGTCAAGTTCTCAAGTGGGCAACTATTCAAATGCTAAAGAGTATAGTAATGCAGCTGGGTGTTTGTATCAGACTATCAAAGTGAGCAGACTCCTTAAAAACCACACCAAAGTAAAATGAAGTCCATTAACTGATCATTACCAGACATGCCTGTTAAATAGCTATGTTGTTTTTATGTTGAAATGGTTTGAAACCAACTAGCCTTCTGATTTGGCATTAACTTCTGAAACTAGTGAACCCTATTCTCTTAAGGAACTCTACATTTTTCCTCTACCTTGAATTCTGCTGCCACTGCAAACTCTGGTTAATGTGGACAATATTACCGGGACTGTGAAAAGTGGGGCAGTTTCAAGAAAAAATAGCTAGCCCATTATGTATTGAGAAAAGAATTTTATTAAGGAAACACTCTAGATGTGATTTTGTTGTAGCCTGATTTGCCAAGACTAGGTTGGAAATCAGAGCCACATGTCTAGCAGAGGCAGGAGGCTGAGTCCAGTGTCAGTGGAATGGTTGGGCTTTAGAGCCACATTTCTCTTGGCTTTGGACACTATCCTGAGTTGCCTCATCCTTTCCCTCTACTCACAGAATCTGGGGTCAAGGAGGATTTTTGACCACCTGTGGATATGATCACTGAATTGATACACTTTTTCTTACAGGCTGCCATTTGCCGCTGTAGCCAGCCTCTGTCTGGATTTTACACTCGTTGTGTAGATGACGAGCTCTTGCTAGAGGCCATTAGCCAAACGAACCCAGGGAGCCAGTTTATGTATGTTGTAGACACAAGACCAAAGGTATATGTTGATGACTTATTTGATACTCCTACCTCTTGTAGTCCCCTCTTCACATATTGAGACTTGCAGTGTTATTGGGAAAGTTAGGATTGTGTATGTGTGTTTATTGTATCAGAAATTGTGTAAAACATTTGAACAAGCCATTTGGGGCTCCTTTTATAAGCCTATCACTGTCAAGTGAGGCTGTGAGAAGGTATTTTGAACAACCTAGCTTTGACATGTGAATGTGACACCCTTAGTTGAAGGCTCATTGACATCCCCTCATCTTTTCCACTAAGTCTGTTCCTCAGCCAGAATCTTCAATATCCGCATTCTGTTATCTGAATTTACTATCAGAGAAAGAACTTCAACTTAGACACTGGAGATTTACTCCTACCAGCATATCTTTTTGTAAATAATGTATTAAGCCACAGTTGGTTAATAATACTTTGGTGTCTCCCAAAGGAGCAGGGTTCACAAATATGACTGCTGTATGATTAACAAAAATCTTTGGCTCATGTGGCAGTAATTATTTTAGCACCTAGCACTATTAGCTGATTAAATTTTTCCCAGTTCAATGAAGTGCAGTTTAAATCTTGGTCCCAGACAATAGGAAAAGACCAGGAACATAAATTTTCCATGGATTTTGGCAGTGGACAGGGACCTAGTGAAATCCTTTGATCTTTCCAAGAGGCTGATGCTATATGATTTGTCTGAATGTGTTTTCTTAGGCTTTGTCCCTTTCAAATGCAAATGTCATGGAATAGAAGGACCTCAAATCAACATAAGTATTAGTCTACACTACTCTCTGCATTAATCCCTTGACCTTCAACTTTTTGTCTAGCTCTATAAGGGATTGTAGAATTCATTGTGCCCCACAAAGCAAATAAAGGACAGATTCCTTTTTTCTAAAAGATTATCCTTTTTACAAGCAGCCCCAGAAAGAAATAATTTTACTCATAATTTGATGTGTGGAATGTGACTAACTAGGAGGTTCCATTGCTAACTGGTAATCACTAAGTCGGTGATTTAGGGCTAAGCCTAAGCCAGGTGGTTGTGACTTCAGAGTTGAGCAATTGGATATATGTGAAACTTACTGAGCTCAAGAGGTTTCTCAGAAGCTTGCTGTCTTCTTAAACCATAACTGAATCTGACATTCTGAGATTTGAAAGAGTTTAATCAATTCTGAATCTTTCATCAAGATTAAATAATCTTAAAATGGTAAAGAGATACGCACCAAGCTTTTGAAAAACTAAAGGGTTGATGCCTTTTGTTCAAATCCAACAGCAGAAAGCCCCTTTCAATAGGTCCCCATTTTCCTTTCCAATTCAAGCAAATTAAGACAGGCCTAGAAATATCTGGCAGTCCCTGGATGGCTAGATCTATATTTTTAGTAGAAACTATATAGTACTGACACAATTTTGTTCTTAGGAGTCAGACAAACCTTGGGTCAAATCCTGCCTTCAGCCCTTATTCATATGATTCTGAACAAATTGGATCACCCCTCTGAGCCTGTTTTCTTATGGGGATAATAATAGTACTACTACAGGGGCTGTAGTGACTATAAAATCAGATAATGTATGTAACTTCTAGCACACTGTCAGGCATATACTGGGAGCTCAGTAAATATTACATCTCTTCTCCATCTGAACACTAAATATGCAGCCATTCCTCAGATCTGCCAGACATATTTCCAAATAGTATATACTGGTACAATGTATTAATAGCTACGTATCTGCATTAGCTGGCTTACCCAGACTACTGGGACTACTGTAGGGACTACTGTAATTATTGTTTTGTTTGCGAAAGCATTGCTCATAGCAAACTTCCTTGTCACTAAGTGGCTGTTCCTTTCATGTCGACAGGTGTTCCTTTCACATTTGTCATTAATTTAATGATAGCTCAGTGATACCATCAGTGTGATAAAATATCAAAATTATCATCACGTTTCTCCCTTTAACAAATGTCTTGCATTCTAAACAGAATATGTGGAGCACATTGACTTTTTTTCCCCCTCTGCGTGTCCTA
Organism: Lepilemur ruficaudatus; assembly: GCA_963574885.1. Classification (NCBI taxonomy): domain Eukaryota; kingdom Metazoa; phylum Chordata; class Mammalia; order Primates; family Lepilemuridae; genus Lepilemur; species Lepilemur ruficaudatus. The sequence continues at coordinate 11,422 of CAUYRT010071206.1, forward strand.
ACTTGAATAGTTTGTGCTTTGAGGCTTTTGCATTCTTTTAATACAAAAACTACACATGTCCACATACATGCTCCTCTTGCCTTCTGAAATGCACGGTATTGAGAGATGAGAGAATAGGCACAGACTACAGAAAATCACTTAATTGGTAAAATAGTCATCATCATAGAAGGTATCTTGGCTGCTTTCTAGTTATTGTATCAATGTATCCTCTCTGCAAGTCTCATTTCTTCCCTACCCTGCCCAGAGTTCTTCATATGACCTAGAGATTCTCTGATTACCACTAGGTGAAACATAATGTTAAAATAGCTATTGGTATTTCTGCATTTTGATTTTATCAGTGAGTAAAAGTCATTTATCTCACACAGGCGTATTTTAGACATTTTTCTCGACTAGGTATTTAAAACTAATTGGCCCTGAAGTTCTTAGACTTCTATGTAGAGCTTCTTAGTCAGAAAGATTTTTGAACTTCTTCATGTTTCTCAGGATAAAGCCCTTTCAGCTGAGAAAATATTTGTTTGTGATAGGCTGCTCAAAATTATAATTTCAGTTCTTCAGACCACATATCCTTATAGCTGCCATATTCTTTATCTCTTAAACAGGGTTTTAGTAATAAAAGAAAAACACTAGATCTCTTTCTCTTTCTCTATATGAGTCTGCTCCTTAAGGTACGTGATATTAAAACCAGTGAAATTCTCTCCATTCCAGAATGTATCCTCTCCGATTTAACTTCTTTTTAATTAGGTAGGATTTAAAACTGTTCAGAATGAGGCACTGAAATTGATGAACCCTGTTCTTTCATCATCTTGCCTATGTTCTCTGTTATGTCTTCCACTATTGCAGTTGAATGCTATGGCCAACCGTGCAGCTGGGAAGGGGTATGAAAATGAAGACAACTATGCCAACATTCGCTTCAGGTTTATGGGCATTGAAAACATCCATGTGATGCGGAGCAGCCTGCAGAAACTCCTGGAAGGTACAAGGATTTCCCTTTGGCTAGGCCAGAGGCCATAGCTTTGCATTATTATGTAAGCAAAAAGCAGGTCTGATTTGGGGTATAACATAAAAGCAAGTAGGTGGGCAGAGTCAACAAGTGATAAGGTATGTAATTGTGGTATGAATCTAGCTTACATAGTACTGAATTATAGCAGTGTTGGTCTGGCAGAGGGACTAAGATGTTCAGTTTCATAACTTGATAAAGTCCATCTGGGTCTAGTTGGTATGGAAATCATTTCACTCTATAGAATTACAGAGGTTAATGTTCAGGGGTGGAACAGACCAATATAAATATTAATGGATTTGGGATTCATTTAATCATCCTTAAGGTAAGAAATCACCTCATTTAATTTGCTGTAGGAGTCAGTCTAATTTCATCACTGCCGATGAAGAAGGTGAATTTAGATATCAAAGGAATAAAGCTGATATCAGACAATTTGGTCATCCATCATCACTGCAAAATAATTGGATCAGAATGGGAGCAGGGTGGGAATAGGCCTTATAAGACTCTCGGGTTTTAGAACATTTCTCCTAAAACCGCTCCTCAGGATTTCATGATGTGATATGCCAACTCAGGTAGAGATAGTGAAAACTTGCCTTTAGTGAACTCCCTGTTCTTCTTCCCTTTTCTTCGATTTTGTACTGGTGTAGTCTGCCCGGACCTCTTCCTTATACCACCCTTATCAGATTCTGTCTCCTCAGTCTGTGTTCATTTTAGGATACTAATGTCCCTCTTCCTTAGGTCTCTTCCTCCTTTCTTTTTTGCCCCAGAATATTTTATAGAAGAGGACTTTGTTTTGCAGATTTTTAAGGCAGAACATTGCCCTCTGCTCAGTACCTAGTGAGAAGTACATGAAAATTAACTGGTTATTTAGTTATTTTTTTCAACCTGTTGAGACAGCACAGGGCTGCAGGGAATAGGTGGCGGTGTGGGAGTACAGACAGATGTGAAGGGCCTGCAGAGTTAGGATGGCGATGGGTGGGTGGGATTAGGATGGGGATCAAACGTGTTTTCTAATCAGAAGAGATGTGAGTGTATTTTCCGATAGATGCTGATTTCGTCTTCTAGCTCTTTTCTTGAGAGATTTCTGAAGGCTTGGGGGTGGGTTCTACAACTCAAGAAAGCAGAGGCCCATGCTGGTAGATCTGGCAGGCTTTAGCCCTAGTTCTGTCCCTGACTCACTGTGTGGTTTCCAACTAAACATTTAACTTTTCTGTGCCTCAGCTTCCTCATTTACAAAATGAGGATCCACTTTCTCCCCTTTCTTGATGAATAAACTGAGGTGATTGTGAATTTCAATCTCTGCTTCCTTTTCTACCTTAGTTTGTGAATTGAAAACTCCAACAATGAGTGAATTTCTTAGCGGCCTGGAGAGCTCAGGGTGGTTGAGACACATTAAAGCTATTATGGATGCTGGAATTTTCATTACAAAGGTAATAATCAGGACTTTTAAGAATTGCACTGATGTTAATTATGGGATCTGTTGAGGTAGTAGTGTGCCATGGTGGAAAGAATACTGAAAAGAAATCTAGTTTCTGCATTTAACCCTGCCACTAATTCACTGTGTGCTCCTGAGCAAGTCTCTTTCCCTTTCTGGGCCTCAGTTTCTCCATCTGCAAAACAAGGTTGTTGGACTAGAGTCTAATGATACAACTTTGGGGATCCCCACACAACTCTTTGGGAATATGATTAACCCTCTCCCTCCTGGAAAAATACACATATGTATATACATATAGAAAATGGGCCTTGATTTCAGGGGGTCCACAGACTCCTGGACCTCAGGTTAAAAACTCTCAGGTGATCTCTAATGGTCCTTTGAGCTCACTTATTCTCTGATGTATTTTTGTGTTGATTGTAAGGTATCAAGTGGAATTAAGAATGGATGTGACATAAATACAGAGCTTGTGTATCTATGAGTTTTCAGAGCTCTGAGTACAAAGCAAACCTTTTTTTGGGACTTCTTTGTATAAGTCTGCCTCCAAATTCAGTCTAGGCAGACTTTGTCACCCTGTATTTATGCTGACTTACTTATTTTCTGACCTCCAGAACTCTGGCCTCTGTATCCTTTGTTAAGCGATTTTGTCAGTAAAAGGAAATTCAGAGTGTACATTTTCTCATTTTTAAGTTTTAATTTTATATATTCCTACATGAGAACTCTCCCTCTTCACCCCATACCCATTATTTGGTGGAAGCAAAGTAAAAAAGGAGAGAAAGACTTTTCACCCTTCTGCTGTCCTTTTCTCAGTTGAAAGCAATAATATATATAGCCTCTGGCTTAAAGGGTTTGAAGAGAGTATGTGATTAACTGCCTTAAATATCCAGCCCTAATGCTTTTCTCTTTCCTCATCCTGTTGCCTCACTTTTCATTGTAATGTGTTATTAATGTTCACTATGTGACACCATCCGTTGTTTCAAGCCCTCTATTCTAACCATCTTTCATACTGTTCCTTTTTCATATATACCAATAATCTATATTTGCTTTTTGAAACCAAATTTATTAGACCAAAGAGAGTGAGGATAGAGAAAATTGATTGACAGTACAACATCATAAATATTAGTTGAACTTAAATGAGTGAACTAAAAAGAAAGGCTTGGATTGCACAATGACTCTGTGTTCCTTATCTCCTTCACCACCTGTCCAGTATCCCAAGCTTGAGAACTTTAGTTAGCCTTGAATTCTCCCTCTTCCCTTCCATCTGGCAGTTGCCAGCTCCTGTGAGTTCTATTTCAAAAGTGTTTCTCAAATCTATCCTTTCTTTCCAGTCTCTACTGCTACTTCCCTAGTTATTACAGTTGCCATCCATTGCCCAGGGTACTATAATGACGTCCTAACTGCTTGTCTCTAGTAGTCGCTACCCGGTTTGGTGACCAAATTGCCACTAAAGTCATCTTTCTTGAACACATCTGATCATGTCACTTAAAGCTTAAAATTCTCCAATTGTTCTGTATTCTGTTGCCTGTAAGATCCTGTAGCTTGACATTCAGAGTCTTTCACAATCTTGTCCCAGCTTGGCTGGAGTAGACTTCTTGTAATTCTCTAACTTGCTATGCTACTTCCTTTTCTCTCTCACTTTCTTTTTTAAATCTTTACTTTATTTACTTATTTTTCTCATTACAGAAGCAATACATGTACATTATCAATGAATTAAACATTTCAGAAATATATAACATAAAATGTAAACATTCCCCATAGTTTGCCCCAGAATACGCATACATCACTATTAATAGTTTAATGTTTATGCCTCTTGATCAGCATTGTCCATTTGAACTTTCTGTGATGATAGAAATGGTCTGTAGCTTTACTGCTTAATACAATAGCCACTAGCCCTGTGTGACAATTGAACGCTTGAAATGTGGCCAGTAAGACTGAGGAACTGAATTTATAACTTTGTTTAGTTTTAACACATTCAAATTTAAAGAGTCACAGATGTCTAGTGACTACCATATTTTATACTGTGACTACCATATTTTATAGTGCAGCTCTAGAGTTTTTTATACACACACTTATATTATTACTTTGTAAACACTGGATCATACTGTGCATACTGTTCTGCAAATTACTTTTTATAGTTAACGCATAATGAGCATTTATTTTTTCAGGTCAGTTCAGCCAGTACTACTCATTCTTTTCAGCAACTATATATATGATTCCATTATGGAAGTTTACCATAATACCCTGTTGATGGGGAATGTAGTTGTTCCCAGTTTTTCACTAAGACAAACATTGCTACACTAACTACCATTAAACATGTATCTTTACAGAAGGGGATTTTCTGAGTCAAAGAGTATGAATATTTCAAATGTTAATAGATATGTTCAAATTGCCCTCCAAATAGGTAGTACCTGTTTCCATTCCCACCAGCAGTGCCTGTTTTTCCACATTGCCAGTAATAGGTGACATCAGTCTTTTTAATCTGCCACTGAGATAGGTGATAAATTATATATCATGTTTTAATTTGTATTTCTTTAATCATTAGTGAAATTAAGCATCTTTTCCTGTCTACCAGTGATGTTTCACTCCATTTGGAGTCCTAAACAAAGAGCATGGTTGGTGCTGTCCAGCGTCTGATACTACCTGAGGTGTCTGCTTAACTGAGAAATTTAAAAAGTTAATTTTTTTTCCGGATCTCTTTAACTCTTTTCTTACCTACAATCTGACTACCTTTCTAGGAATACCGTTTTTCTTGCACTCCACTACAAAAATTACTCATTGTCCCACGTGCCATGAACCATAGGACCCAGGGCAGATTCAATATTCTCCTGGCTTCTTACAAAACTCCTTCCTTTCAGGTCTATTTCATTTAGCCACACTACCTTGTACCCCTCTTAGTTACCCTCCCTCCTCCATTAAGGACTTTGGGAATTGCCTTGCCACCTTCCTCTCCATCCTGATTCTTCCCTCTTTCCTGGAGATTTGAATGTCCACGTATAACATATCAAACTTTCCGCACTTACAGTTCTTTGAGCTTTTATACTCCAGGTTTCACACCCTTATTCCAGTTAGCGTATTTCTTCTGTATCATGGATACGTCTATACTCTCAGCTCCTCTTTGTCCAAACTTCTTCCACCTTCTTCCCTATTTACCAAGACCTGGTGGTGTAGCACCTCATCCACTCTACCTTGCCCTTTATCCTTCCACTCTACCTGTCCTGCCAGCCACAGTCATTCTCTGCTCTTGCACCCCAACTGCTAAGTATTGCTGCAAAGAAATAAATCCCATAGACATGTTAATTGGCACTATCATAGGTTTATGGTCTATAATCTTAGCTGAAGTCCTAAAACAGTAGAACTTAGCTACTTAGAGTAGCTACTTTAAATATTTAAAATAACAGTTAATTTATATGTCTCTGGTTTGGTCCCAGTCCTGTTCCACCAAGGAGGTATTCCTAATCTTTACCTTGTTTTCAAGCCAACTACACCACCATTACCTTCCCTCTCTATAAACACATATTCAGACATGTCTCCTTCTTCTTGGAAAAATCGAGGTGATACTTCATCTTCCCACTATTATTCTTACCAACTTTTTTCATATCTTCTTCCTTATTATCTCAGAGGACATGGTATCCCATGTCTCCTTTGTAAGGCTATTCTCTCTACCTATACTCTAAATCCTATCCCCTCCTACTTCGTCAAGGAATTAGCTCTGTCAGGTCCTCTTTCTCCTACATTTTCAACATACTCCTTTTGACTGGCTTCTTGCCTCAAAAGTATGCTCATTGTCCTCTTTCTTCTTGGTTAGAACATTCTTAAAAGTAGTTGACCTTTCCTGTTAGCACTTCCTCATCTCCCTTCACCCTTCAGCCCACTGTGATCGGATTTCCATACCATTACTATTGTTCTTCCTAAGGTTACTAATGACCTTGACTTGCCAAATCTAAGGGATCACTTTTTAATCCTTATTTTAACCTCTCCGCTGCATTTGGCACTATTGACCCCTTTCTCTTTGAACGTTTTTGTAGTCCTAACTTTAACTACACCCTCCTCATTTTCTTTCTACCTTTTGGGCTTCATTTTCACAGGATGACTGCTGTAATAGTCCTCCTTCCTCTACTTCCCCTTTAAATATCACTGCTTTGTAAAGTATTTTCTCACTTTTGATCTCTGCCTGGACAGTATCAGCTATGCATACAGTTTCTCCTATTATCTCTGTTCAGTTAGTGATTAAATCTATACTCTGGCTCAGATATTTCCCTCCCCTGAACTCCAAACCTACATGTCTAATTGTCCACTGGACTTTTCACTGGATGTCCCTCAACTACCTCATACTTACCATGGCCAAAACTGAAATCTTCTTACCTATCCCCACTACTACCTAAAACTTGCTTCTTGTTCTGTTTTCATTACTCAAACTAGCAATACTGCCATGTACCTAGTTACTAAGCTACACATTTCAGAGTTATCCATGACTCTTCCTTCTCCTTGTTCCCATATCCGTTCTCTCACTATGTTCTATTAAATTTTCATACGTAGCATCCCTCTTCTCTGTACTACCTTACTTCAGGCACTTATGGCCTTTCATGATTTTCGTAGCTCTTTGACTAATCTTCCTGTATCCAAACTCATGTCTTCCCAATCCATTTTCTTTACTGCCACCACAGCTGTCTTTCAAAAATACATACCTGATCATGGTACTCCTTTGCTTTCAGCTCCTTATTGCCACCAGATAAAATGCATACTTGGTCAGTCTGACCTTTGCTTTCCTGGCCAGCTCTGTCTCTCCTCACTTCCTCATTCCCAGCCTAGCCTCAGCCATTACCAAGCTACTTAACCATTCTTCCCCCGTGCCATGCCTTCTTGCCTGTATACATGCTGTCATGGTTGTTGCCCTGCCTGGAATGTCCTTTCCTCCTGGTCAGTCTGGCAATTGCCTATTCATCTGTGAAAACCTACTTTAGTTATCTCCTCCTCTCTGGTTATCTTTTGTGTCTTTGTTGTATCTGGTATGGACTTTTACTGTTTTATATAGTGTCAGTTTTCAGTCATTCATTTAAGTGTTTGTCTCCTTTTATTCCCAGTGCATAATATAGTGCCTCCTGTGTAGTCACTCAGTAATTATTGGCTAGGTACGTGAATGAATGAATGAGTGAATTAATCAATGCCCTTCTTCTTCACCTGAGGAAGTCCTACTCCTTCAAGGCTCAAACTTCCCTGGCTTCTGCAAAAGCATATAGTTACTGCACATTACTTTATAGCAATAATTTTTCCACTGTACTATAATTATTTACTTGCCTTTGGTCACCCTGACTAGTTTGTGAGCTCCTTGAAGATAGGAACTGAGTCTCATCTTTGCATCTCTAATACCTAGCATATACCTGGCACATAGGGGTATGCAATTAAGTGTTAGAATGAATAAATGATCAAAATCTACCATTGCCAAAATGGCCCAGGTTGAACAACTGCCCAGATCTTTATATCATTCTGATTATACAGAAACCGACCTAAGATAGGCAAGCCCCTCCATCTTAAGTCGGAAGAATTTGTGTTGGTAAGATTAAATGGCTAGAGGAGATTGCTACCAGATCTGAGACTAGAATGCAGAGCTGTCCTCTGTTTTTGAGCATGAATTCTTCCTCCTGTTCACTCCTCCCTCTAAGAATTGATTCTTGTCATCTTCAGAAGTTTTGTGAATTTAGAACTCCCCTTGTTCTTCTTTTTACCCTGCATCATGGGTTCATTTTGATTTTCTTTTCCTTTTAGGTAAGCTGTCCTCTTTCTCTTGTACTCCATTATTTTCTTTTTCATTCCCCATAGAGGATGCTGATATTGTGAGAAGCCCAGTAAGACCTTCTCTGTACCATAGGGATAGTATTTGACAATTCTTTATTAACTCAGCAGGCTATGCAAAGGTTGCTTATGGTACTTTTTGCCTCTTGTCTTCACAGGCAGTGAAGGTAGAAAAGGCCAATGTCTTAGTTCATTGTTCCGATGGATGGGACCGCACAGCACAAGTCTGCTCGGTGGCCAGCATCCTCTTAGATCCATTTTATAGGACATTCAAAGGACTCATGGTAAGACAGCGAGTGATTGTATTTTACTTTCGTGAATGACAGATTGTAAAAAAATCATAAAGAACTCTCAACTAACTTGGGAGAGAATGAGCTCTAGATCTACAAAAATAGCTTTTTTTTCAATTTAGCTTCATTCCATTAAATGAAGTGTGTACATTCTATATACTTTCTGTTGTATATTCAACATATTTCTCTCTGACTGGAGGGGGGAGGGGGGCAAGGGCAATGTATGTAACCTTAACATTTGTACCCCCATAATATGCTGAAATAAAAAAAAATAAAAAAAACATATTTCTTACCTATCAGAGGGTAAGTTATATGTAAGAGGCAGCTGTAAGTAATGGGAAAAGCTCAAAAAGTTTGCAAAGCTGAATGACTGACTTTTATTAATAAATAGGTTGTCTGATACGCACATCATCTTTAACATGTCAGTCGTTTGAATGCCAGACTCATTATTGTTTTTTTGCACTGAATCCAAGGCTTCATAGTAGATCTTCTTAAGAAATAGAACTCGCAATAGTGATTTATCCTCATTTCTTTGGAAATTTTTTTAATAATTAAAAATAGTTTCGTTATTGGTACAAACCCAAATTCTGCCTTTAGATTCCTGTTTTTCAAAGGTTGAATTTAATGTACTTATCTGGTTTGCATTTAGTTATGGCTCAGTGGCTTGCCACATCAAAAGAAATGTAACACTGGATACAAATAATTTCTTCCGATAGCATCTGAAATTTGAAGGCAGCCTGTATAGACCTGTAAATGAAATCCAAGTTACTTACTTAGTTATCATTTGGCAGAATAACTTTATTTTATGATCAGTTCAACCATTTCAGCTAAGCGTTTTGATATTCTCATGTGTGTCGTTAATTTATGATTTTCCTAATGTAAACTCTTCTTTTTGTATAAAATGAAGATCCTGATAGAGAAGGAATGGATATCCATGGGCCACAGGTTTTCCCAAAGGTAAAAATACCCTTATTTTGAAGGAGGAAAGTTCATTAGGGTGAGTTTTATCAAAACTCCAGTATGCTCTTATGTAGGAGGGAATAGTAAGTTGAACATGACATCTCTTTTCATCAAGAAACAAATATTCCAGACACTGTGCTAGGGCACTGAGGCTACAGAGGTAAACCAAAATATTATCTTTGCCTTCAAGGAGGGCAAGCAATCATATTAAATTGTTAAATATTTCAGGGAAGAACAAGGCATCACAGGCCACACAGGGAAAAGTGCCTAACTCTGCATAAAGAGATCAAGGTAGGCTACCAGGAGTAGGTGGAATTTAAGTATGAATTTTTGGAGATAAAATAGGAGTTTGATAGGCAGAACAGAACGATGAGGAGGGCATTTAGGTAGAGAGGTATTTCAGACAGTGTACCTTTTAACCAATTTTAAGAAAAAGAGACAAGTGCATTTTTTTCACTTCCCCCCTTTATAATTTTTTTTTTTCAGAAACAGGTGCAGATTTCTTTTTTCTTTTTTTTTTTTTTACTAAGGGATACGGGCAAGGGCTTACATGTGTCTATTGTCTGCTATAAACCAGCCTCACTAAGGCTTCACCTATGTTTACCAGAACAATCAATAAATATTTACCACCTAACAATGTGCTGTACACTATATCAGACACTAAGGTGGTCCCAAAGGCAAATAAAATGTGAATTTTACCCTCAGTGATGTTATAATTCTGGTCTTATTCACCCTCATTGATGTGTAGCCATTTAATTTCATTTGATTGCCCCTCTCTAGCCATTTGGGTCCTTCCATATATTCTTTCTTCATCAACAAACATTGGGCCACTCATTATGTCAATATTGAGAAGACTAAGTTGAATCATATATGGTCCCTGTCCCTTCTTTTAAAGTAAAGGAAATTAGTAATGACAGTATAGTATGATAAGGGCAAAGAAGGCTTCCTGGAATAAGTGACATTTTAATTGAGCTTTAAAGTATGAGTAGGAGTTATTTAGAAAGGGGAAAAGCATTTTAGGACTGACGTGTGTAAAACCATAAAGGCATTAAACAGGATGACTTTGAACAGGAAAATGATATGATGATATATATTTTAGAAATATCTCTCTTGCAGCAGTGTGAAAGATTGAAATTGAAGGCAAGGGGATGAATTAGAAGGCTGTCAGAATTGATGAAGGCTTGAAAAGAGATAGAAGTAATGGGAGAGTTACAAGGGTATTCAGGATGTAAGATTGACAGAACCAGGAGATGAGAAAGTCTAGAAGAATTTGTAAGTTTCTGCCTTAGGTAGCTGGGTTTACTGAAATAGAGAGTACTAAATGATATAGGGCAGTTTGAGGGGGAAAGATGGTTTCAGTTTGGGACTTATTTGGCATGAGGCATCCAAGAGGGGATGTCCAGTAGGGAGACTGTTCAGTATGAATCTGGAACTCACCACTTCTGGATTGGACAGAGAAGCCTATGTGATTGATAGTTATCTGCATATAAGTAGTAGTTTAATCCATGGATTCAGATAAGGTAACCCAAAAAATTGTACGTAGAGGAAGAAGAGCCAAGGGGCAGGACAGAGCCTTTCACCTGAAAGTCTGGTGAAGAAAGGAGTCTGTGAAGGTGGCTGTCAAAGAGTGGTTAGTGAGGTAATAATAAATCTAAGGATAGGAAAAGGAAAAAATAAGAGATGAAAATCTCAAGTGAGTAGTCAGCAGTGTTATATGCCTCAGAATAACCCAATAATCAACTTTGGCAATATGCAGGTCTTAATGATCATTAGTGATAACCAGTTGAGTAAACTGGTAGAGGCAGAAGCCAAATGGCAGTGAATGGAGGTGTGAGCAAGAGATGAATAGAAGAATTTGAGTATATAAATCTCTTTCTAAGCATCTTGGATCTGAATGGGGTAGAAGAGAAGGGGTGATACCCAGATAGGGTTATGGGTTTGAGGAAGAGTATTTCAAGACAGGAGAGATTTGAGCAATTTCTTGTGCTGAGAAGAAATATTAAATAAGATAAGGTTGAAGATGTGAAAGAGACAGTTTTTGGTAGAGTAAGTCTTATGTACAGACCGAAGAGGGTGAAAGCTCCAATTCAACTGAAAAGATTAGCTTAAGGTATAAGTTAGAACACCTCAACACTAGAAAGATGGTGGAGCAAGAGGAAAGGAAAAAAATCCCTTTGGTTCCAGAAAATCTACTGAAAAAGAGGAAGGCTTACCAAGCCCTCAAAGCCACCCAGGCAAAGCAGGCACTTTTGGCCAAGAAGGAGCAGATGTAATTAATTAGGTTGGTTGGCTCCAGAGTTAACCGGCCAGCAATAGATGTTATAAATGTTATTCTTAAATCTTAAAGCATTGTGAAATCAGATTACTTTAAAATGATGTATCACAAAGGCATGGGAAAAAGCAATTGTGAGTATGGAAGCCCAGGGCTTAAGTCCCAGCTGTCTTATATATACTAAATATGGGAACAGCGTTTCCATTCGTGCCTGTGAAATGGAGCTAATACCCTCTAGCATGTCTGCCTCATGTGGTGGTTAAAAGGATTGAGCAAAATAATAGTTTGTAATTTATAATTCTATAAATAAAGGTTATCACAAAAAAAATAGAACACCTCTTTCATGGAGACTGGATGGAAAGACAGGCAGAGAAGGAAGTGTATGAGTGTCAGAGGCAGAAGTTAAATAACTTTTTTTACTTGATGGCCTTGATCTTTTCAGTGACACTGTAGACTCTGGTATGAAGGAAGATACGAAATGGGATAGGAGTTTGAGAGGGTAGTTTGAACTTTGCAATAGCTATAAGTGTAATGGACACACGGTGTTAAGGGCATACATAAAGATTATTTGGGAGCAATTAAGTCCCAGCTCAATGTGGGGACTTAATTTTAAAAGGCATGAATTTGTATAGCTTTATAATTTTTGCAAGCATTATTCATCAGTCAGGATGTAGGAGCAGAGAACATAACTTTTTAGGCTGCTCTGTGGTTGGATTTTGAAGGAGAATAATGACAAGAAAGGCCAGAAAGTTGAAGACAGTGGGGAGAGAATAGTCAATGGGACAGACTGTGAAGTCTAGGCTTGTTAAGGAAGAAAGGGAAGCCCATGAGAATGTGGCATGTAGAGAGGTCCTGACATGAGAGCTGAAGGAGGTAAGAAGATGAGCAGCCTTTGGAAATATAATATATGGTGTTCAGAGGGGGATATTGGGATTAAGATTTCAAAGGTGGAGTAAGAACTTGTAGGTGATTTCAAGAACCAGCCTATGGCCATGGATTCAGGAGACTGGAGTAGAGGTAAAGATCAGTGAAGATATTGGATTTGGGCTAGTTAAGGAACCTGTTAAGCTAGTGTCAAGACCAAAGATAAGTACTTAAGACAGGAGTGAGATTCTTCAGAGAATGTGGGGAAGTGACCCAGAGATTGGTAGAAGACTGAATTGAGGAAAGGGAAGGTAAATAAGCTAAACAGCATGACCTATAATGGAGTGTTTTTAAGAGAATGAGAAGGATAATGGTTTGGAAGCAGCAGTAAGACCAAGGAGAAAGTGGAACCCACCTCTGCCCTGTTTTAGGGTTATGGTATGTGGAAAGTGAAATGATTAGTGTTCTCCATTTGACTTGGGCCCCAAGGAGAGGTGGTATCCTTGTGAGCCAGGTCACAGTTATATCAGAAGGTAGAAAATGTTCAGCATAGAAGCCGAGGATGCTGTGTTGTTTCTGGTGGAATAGCATTTCCAGTGGATGGTAGAGAGGTTGGTAAAGAGGGAATTGTGGAGGAGGAAACATAAACAGTTCTGGGATGAGGTTTCACTGATGCATTTCATAAATGTTTCTTAAACACCTATTTTGTGCCAGGCACTGTGCAGGAAACAACATAGATGTGGTCCTTGCTCACATAGAGCTAAATGTGGCTGTTTAAATTAATTAAAATTAAATACAATTAAAAATTGAGTTCCTTAGGTACACTAGCCTCATTTCAAGTGCTTAATAGTTAGTGACTTCCGTATTGGACAGCACAACTATAGAACATTTCCATCATTGCAGAAAGTTCTATTGGAAAGAGGATGTAAGAGAAAATAGACTAGATGACCAAAGGGTTTACAGTCTGGATGACAGTGAAGGGTACCAGTGGCTAAAAGGGTTGCTGGGATTAACTAGCTTTGAAATTCTGGCTGGCATTTTACCATGAGGTGTTTCCTTGCCACTGCCAACAGAGACAAAAGGTCACCTTGTTACAGCCTACGCCCAACAGTATCATCGCTGACACTAACCACTGTCTTTCTTTACCTTTATTTGCATCTGTTAGGTGTGGCCACCTGGATGGAGACTCAAAAGAAGTGTCCCCTATCTTTACCCAGTTCCTAGATTGTATTTGGCAATTAATGGAACAGTTTCCCTGTGCCTTTGAGTTTAATGAAAACTTCCTGTTGGAGATCCATGACCATGTTTTCTCCTGCCAATTTGGAAACTTCCTTGGAAACTGTCAGAAGGATCGGGAACATCTAAGGTGAATTCACTTTGTGAGGAGATATTAAATAGGGAGAAGGGGGTTAGTACGAAAGGAATGAACCCACCACCTTGAATTTGGGACAGCAGTCAGGAAAAGGAAGGAGGTAACAATAATTAAAAGAACTTTTGAAGCGTAAAGCACTCAGTGTTTACACAGGTATCTCTCAGAACCTGAGATTCCTCATCTATAAAATGTAATTAATATTTTCAGAATAGTCATGAGGAGCCAGTAAAATAATGAGTGTGCAAGGGCTTTGTGAAGAATCAATTGCTGTGCAGGTGGGAGTAATCATTATCTATAGTCCTTTTTCACTCATATCAGAGATCACAAACTGGCAGCTCGTAGGTTATACCTGGCCTAACTGTGTTTTGTTTAGTCTGTGGAGTATTTTTTAAACTGTGAATTAATTGTCAACATTTAAATATCAAGAGATTTCACATATACCAAGATTCCACTATACCAAGACATTCTGAAAAATCAGGAGGTCTGGCAACACTGGATCTGCGTTTTCTCATGACAATAATCAACTAGAGCTGACTAGTAGCTGCTCCATTTGGATGAGGCAAACTTGCTCTTGTTGGCCACAGTTCTCACTACTCCGTGTAGTTTATTCTCAGCCCCCTTCTAATGTTATCTGCCCAGTTCCCGTAGGCACTTCAGTTAACACCCTTGTGGGTACTTAAACTAGCATCCCCACAATATATAAAACATATGTATATAAAGATATATATATACACACACACTTAAGTACTTAAATATATACTTAAGTACTTAAACATCCCCATGATATATAAAACATATATATAAAGATATATATGCACACACACTTAAGTACTTAAATGTGTACTTAAGTACTTAACCTAGCATCCCCACAATATATAAAACATATATAAAGATATATATATATACACACACACTTAAGTACTTAAGTATACTTAAGTACTTAAACTAACATCCCCACAATATATAAACCATATATATATAAAGATATATATACACATACACTTAAGTACTTAAACATCCCCACAATATATAAAACATATATATATAAAGATATACATGCACACACACTTAAGTACTTAAATGTGTACTTAAGTACTTAAACTAACATCCCTACAATATATAAAACATAAGTCCTTTTTGAGGTTGACAAGATAGAACACCTGTGAGCAGTATTATCTTTATTTTAGACAGAAAAAGAAATAGACAGAAAGGTAGCTATTTCACAACCCATGCCTGTTTCACAGCTGTTGGCTGAGTTAGCAGTTAGCCCAACTTCTCAGACCCCTTTATGATGTAGCCTGGATGACATCACCTCTTTGTGATTCTGTTTTCCTGTCAACACAGAGAACAGTGATGAGTCTTCCTACTTTAACATTTGTATTTACTTGGTAGCTTCCATGCACATTTCTCTTTCTTTCTGAAACAAGACCTTTCTCACTCCCTCCCCAAATGCTTTTTTATACATATTATTGTCTCTAACTTGCTTCCCTAGGCATTAATACCCAAGATCTTTTCCATAATCTTTTCTCCCCCTCTTGAAGTCAGGTTAATATATCCAAACCCATTTCCCACACAAATCTGAATTTACACATAAAAGTACAAAAGTTGAAGATTTTAACATATGTTAAAATAGTGATTAATTAAAACAAACAGAAGCATCATTCATTCATGAAAGGAAAGGCATGGGCTTTAGAATCAGGCAGACTTGGGTTTAGACTTTGGCTCTGTCACCTACTATCTATTTGACCTTCAGCAAATTAATTTTTTTGTCTCATTTTCACATTAGTAATTTGGGCTAAAACACCTCAGCATTTTGTTATGAAAGTTTAAGGAGGTATTTTAGATAAAGAGTCTGGAACAATGTTCGACACATAGTAAATACTCAACAAATATTGGTTACCTTATTTCTCCAAAATTTTTTTCTGTTTGTAGCCAAAAACAGATGCGAAAGATGGATATACAGGGCCTTTGGCCTCACTGAAATGGTTTGACGATTGTGAAAGTTACAAGACCTCAATTTTAGTTCTTACCATCCATACCACTCCTCTTCAGTTCTTCCTAAACTTTCTTTGACACGATGTATGCAGATGACCTTCCCATGCATGGTTACACAGCATCTCTCATTGGAAACCAGTGATTCCCATGCATTTTGAGGTGTTAACTAAGGGGCTTCCTTGCTAGTTGAACAGGCTTTCTATGGTTTCAACTAAAATATAAGAATCAGACTCACAGTATAAATACCACAGTCTTTAGTTGCCCCCCCTGGGATAACTTATGAACATTTGCTAGTATAGATTTCCAATTGTCTTTCACTGTCTTAAACCTGAAGGAAAAAGAAGCTGGCTTTAAATAAAATGAAATATAGAAAAGCCAGAAATTCACCTTCTAGGGTTCCTGTTTCTTAATTTACCAGACCTTTAAAAACAATGCTAGAATTTTTAAAACTGGAAAGGTCTTCGGTTCATAGTATCCTAGATTTAGAAAAGACCTTGGAGACTACATTTACAGTTGAAGAAACAGGCCCAGAAAGAGCTAGGGATTTTCCCAAGATAACACGGCTATTCCACAGCAGAGACTAGACTGAGAATCTCCTGCTCTCCAATATGGAACTCTTTCTAACTTCTTATTCATTTTAAAAATTTATAAATTGAAGCCCAAATAATTTGTTATTCTGTCAGCACTTATTAGCAGCTTATTTTCCTTCTATCATACCTATCCCTCTCTCTTGAGTTGGGTTTACTTATTAGTAAAATTTGACTGATTATCAAGTTTAACAGGATGGTTGAGATTACTTGCTTGCTGCTTTTAATTTTGGGGCTTCTTTTTCTTTTCTAACAGAGTTTATGAGAAAACACATTCCGTGTGGCCTTTCTTGGTTCAAAGGAAACCAGACTTCAAGAACCCTCTCTATAAAGGCTTCACTGTGTATGGGGTACTCAATCCCAGTACTGTGCCCTACAACATTCAGTAAGTTCCTAAACTGTCCCCTCTTTTCTTATAGCAGGCCCCAGGGCCTCAGCTTCCTTGATGCTCCTTAAATAGCTGCCACTATCTGCACAAGCCTGGCTATGGAGTAGGATACTCTGTCCCCATATCACCCATTCCTTGCTACCTCTGAAAATAAGAGCTTAACTCCTTTTGATTTGGGGGGGGCTTTGCTATTACCTGCTTAGGAAAATAAACAAGAAATAATAGTTGATTTGTAGGACTACAACCAGTCAGGATACAGGTTGTTTCATTCCTTTAGTCTTCCTCTGTATCCTCCTCTTCTTTTTATCCCTTTCTCCAACAAAGAAAGGGAAAATGAGAGAAACAGAGAGAATGCTGGTATTGTTTGCTGTATTTTTCCAAAGCTTCTGCAGGCTGGAAGTGCTCACGGACAGCTGATTGAGTGCAAGACAGAGCTGAATACGTTTATTAGCTCTAATAGTTTGTTTTGTAGATTCTCTAGTATTTTATAAATATAAGATCATGTCATTTCTAAATAAAGATAGTTTTACTTCTCCTTTTGCAATTTGGATGCCTTTTGTTTTCTTGCCTAATTACCTTGGCTAGAACTTCCAGTACGGTGTTGAGTAAAAGCAGGCATCTTTGTCCTGTTCCTGATCTTAGGGGGAAAGCTTTCAGTCTTTCACCATTGAGTATGATGTTAGCTGTAGGTTTTTTACAAATGTCCTTTATCGTGTTTAGGACATTCTCTTCTGTTTCTAGTTTTTTGAGTGTTTTACTTTATTTTTGTACTATTACTACTTTTTAAAAAAATTTAATTGATGCATACTTGTACATATTTATAGGATACAGTGTGATGTTTCAATACATGTATACATTGTGTAATGATCAAATCAGAGCAATTAGCATATCTGTTACCTCAAATATTTATCATTTCTTTATAGTCAGAACATTCAAAACCTTTTCTTGCTATTTTGCAACGTACCTTATTGTTAACTATAGTCACCCTACTAAGCAATAGAACACCAGAACTTGTTTCTCCTATCTAATTGTGACTTTGTATCCATTGACTATTTTCTCCCTATTTCCCTCTCCTGCACCCCTCCCCAGTCACTGGTAACCACTGCTCTATTCTCTACTTTTGTAAGGTCAGCTTTTTAGATTACACATATGAGTGAGATCATGCTGCATTTGTCTTTCTGTACCTGACTTATTGCACTTAACATAATGTCCTCCAAGCTCATCCATGTTGCCATGAATGACAGAATTTTGTTCTTTGTCACTAAATAGTAATTGTTGTGTGTATATATACCACATTTTCTTTATCCATTTATCCATTTATGGACACTTAGATTGATGCCATATTTTGGCTATTGTGAATAGTGTGCTTCAGTATACATGGGAGTACCCATATCTCTTCGACACACTAATTTTTCCTTTACATATATGGATCTCCAGTTATGGAATTGCTGGATTATATTGATTTTTTTGAGGAACTTTCATGCTGTTTTCCATAACGGCTGTACTGAATTACATGTCCACCAGCAGTGTGTAAGGGTTCCCTTTTCTTGACCTCCTCACTAACACTTGTAATCTTTTGTCTTTTTGATAATAGTTATTCTAATTGGAGTAAGGTGATATTTCATTGTGTTTTTAAACTTAATTGAAACATAATTGTACATATTTGTGTGGTACCGGGTGACATTTCAATGCATGTATACATTGTATTATATAATGATCAAATTGTGGTAATTACCATATCCATCAATACACATTTTTCATGTCTTTGTAGTGAAAATATTCAAAATCTTCTAGATATCTTGAAACATACACTACATGGTTATTTGTTATAGCCACCCTACTGTGACTATACTGCCTAACAGAACACCAGAACTTAATCCTCCTGTCTAACTATAACTTTGTACCTATTGACCAACCTGTCTCCCAGTCCCCATCTCCCCTGCCCACCCTCCTCAGCCTCTGGTGACCAGTACAGCACTCTTTACTTCTATGAAACTGACTTTTTTAGATTCAACTTACGAGGGAGGTCATGCTGTGTTTGACTTTCTGTGTCTGGCTTATTTTACTTGACAAAATGTCCTCCAAGTTCATCCATGTTGCTGTGGATGACAGGATTTTATTCTGTTATATGGATGAATAGTATTCCATTGTATGTGTATATAATATATATATATATATATGTGCCACTTTTATTTATGATTTCATCAGTAAGTGGACATGTAGGTTGATTCCATATTTTGGCTAATATGAGTAGTGCTGCAATAAACAAGGGAGTGCGGATGTGTTTTTGACAAACTGATTTCATTTCCTTTGGATATGTACCCAATAATGAGATTGCTGGATCATATGATAGTTTTATTTTTAATTTTTTAGGAAACTCTACTGTTTTCCATAATGGCTGTGACAATTTTACATTCCCACTCATAGTATGTAAGGGTTCCCTTTTATCTGTGTCCTCACCGACATTGACATTTTGTCTTTTTAAATTTTTTTAATTAAATTTTTTTATTTTTTAAAATTTTATTTATTTATGTATATTTTTTGAGACAGAGTCTCACTGTGTTGCCCGGGCTAGAGTGCCGTGGCGTCAGCCTAGCTCACAGCAACCTCAAACTCCTGGGCTCAAGCAATTCTCCTACCTTAGCCTCCTGAGTAACTGGAACTATAAGTGCGCACTATCAGGCCCAGCTAATTTTTCTATTTTTTTTTTGTAAAGATGCGGTGTCACTCTTGCTCAGGTTGGTCTTGAACTGCTGGCCTCAAGCAATCCTCCCACCTTGGCCTCCCAAAGTGCTAGGATTACAGACGTGAGCCACCATGCCCAGCTATTGTCTTTTTGATAATAGCCATTCTGACTGGGGAGAAGTGATATTTCTTGGTGGTTTTGATTTGCATTTCCCTGATGATTAGTGATGTACATTTTTTCATATACCTGTTGGCCATTTTATGTTGTCTTTTGATAAGTGCCTATTAAGGTTTGTTGCCCATTTTTAATTGGATTCTTTGAGTTTTTGCTATTGAGTTGTTAGTCATTTGAATTCTTTATGTGTTCTGGATATTAACCCCTTGTCAGATATATAGTTTGCAAATATTTTCTCCCATTCTGTAGGTTGTCTCTTAACTCTGTTGATTGTTTTCTTTGCTCTTAAGAAGCTCTTTAGTTCTATTTAATCACATTTGTCTATTTTTGCTTTTGTTGCCTGTGTTTTTGGAGCCATATTCAAAAGATTCTTGCCCAGTCCAATGTCATGAAATGATTCCCCTATGTTTTCTTTCAGTAGTTTCATAGTTTTGGGTCTTACATTTAAGTCTTTAAGCCATTTTCAGTCGATTTTTATATATGGTAAAAGATAGAGGTTCCATTTCATTCTTCTGCATATGGATATCCAATTTTTCCAGTACCATTTATGTAAGACTGTTGTTTCCTCAACGTGTGTTCTTTGGACCTTTGTCAAAAATTATTTGGCTGTAGATGCATGGTTTTCTTTCTGGGCTGTCTATTCTGTTCCATTGGTCTATATGTCTGTTTTTATGCTAGTTCCATGCTGTTTTGGTTACTATAGCTTTGTAATGTATTTTGAAGTCAGGTAGTATGATGCCTCCAGCTTTTGTTTGTTAGTTTGTTTTTAGTTTTTTTATTTTGCTAAAGATTGCTTTGGCTATTCAGGGTCTTTTGTGGTTTCATATGAATGTTAGAATTCTTTTTTCTATTTATGTGAAGAATGTCATTGGTATTTTGATAGGGATGGCACTGAATCTGTAGATTGCTTTGGGTAGTATGGGCACTTTAACAATATTAATTCTTCCAGTCCACGAAGATGGGATATCTTTCCATTTATTTGTGTCCTCTTTAATTTCTTCTATCAGTCTTTTATGGTTTTCAGTATGGAGAGTTTTCATCTCCTTGGTTAAATTTATTCCTAGGTATCTTATTTTTTTTTGTAGCTATTGTAAATGGGATTGTTTTCTTGATTTCTCTTTGAGATAGTTCACTATTAATATATAAAAACAATACTGATTTTTGGATGTTGATTTTTTATCTTGTAACTTTACTGACTTAATTAGTTCTAACAGTTTTTTGGTGGAGTCTTTACAGTTTTCTATATACAGTTGACCCTTTAACAACTCAGGTTTGAACTGCTCCAATACACTTATATGTGGATTTTCTTCCACCCCTTGAGACAGCAGATAAATGCTTCCTCTTCCTCTTCCCCCTCCTCCTCAGACCACTCAACATGAAGACAATGAGGATGAAGACATTTATGATGGTCCACTTTCACTTAAGGAGTAGCAGATATATTTTCTCTTTTTTATGATTTTCTTAATAACATTTTCTTTAATTTATTGTAAGAATACAGTATATAATACATGTAACATACAAAATATGTGATAATTGACTGCTTATGTTTTTGGCAAGGTTTCTGGTCAAAAGTAGCCTATTAGTAGTTAAGTCAAAAGTTACATGTGGATTTTTTACTGCACGGGGATCGATACTCCTAACCCCTGCATTGTTCAAGGGTCAGCTGTATACAGTCATGTTACTGGTAGCCATGGATAGTTTGACTTCCTCCTTTGCAATGTGGATGCCTTTTATCTTTGTCTCTTGCCTAATTGCTCTGGCTAGGGCTTCTAGTACTATGTAGAATAGAAAGTGGTAAAAGTGGGCATCCTTGTCTTATTCCAGGTCTTAGGGGAAAATCTTAACTTTTCCCTGTTCAGTATGATGTTAGCTGTGAATTTGTCATATATGGCCTTTATTATATTGAATTACATACCTTTTATAGCTAATTTGTTAAGAATTTTTATCATGAAAGGATGTTGCCTTTTGTGAAATGCTTTTTCTGCATCTATTGAAATGATCATATGGTTTTTGTCCTTCATTCTATTAATGTGATGTATCATGTTTAATGATTTGCATATGTTGAACCATTCTTGCATCCCTGGGATGAATCCCACTTGATCAGAGTGAATGATTTCTTTTTAATGTGCTGTTAAACTCTGTTTGCTAGTATTTTGTTGAGGAATTTTACATCCATGTTCTTTATGGATATTGATCTGTAGTTTTCATTTTTGTTGTGTCCTTGTCTGGTTTTCTTATCAGGATAATGCTGGCCTCATAGAATGAGTTTGGAAGCATTCCCTCCTCTTCAGTTTTCTTGAATAGTTTGAGGAGAATTGATATTAGTTCTTCTTTAAATGTTCAGTAGAATTCAGTAGTGAATCCATCAGGTCCTGGGCTTTCTTTGATGAGAGACTTTTTATTACTATTTTGATCTCATTACTTCATATTGATTTGTTCAGATTTTCTATTTTTTTCACTATTGAATCTTGGAATTTTTACATGTGTCCAAAATTTATCCATTACTTATTGGTTATCATATTTTGGGGCACATAATTGTTCCTAATAGTCTCTTATCATACTTTGTATTTCTATGATATCAGTTGTAATGCTTCTTTTTTCATCTCTGGTTGTATTTGAGTCTTCTCTCTTTTATTATTATTATTATTTACTATTATTATTAGTCTGGCTAAAGGTTTGTCAGTTTTGTTTATCTTTTCAAAAAACCAACTCTTTGTGTCATTGATCTTTTATATTGTTTTTTTATTCTCTATTTCTGTTCTGGTCTTTATTATTTCCTTCCTTCTACTCATTTTAAGTTTAGTTGGTTTTTGTATTTCTAGTTCCTTGAGGTATAGCATTAGACTTTTGAGATCTTTCTTCTTTTTTGATGTAGGTGCTTACTGTTATAAACTTCTCTCTTAGAACTACTTTATCTGTATGCCAAAGGTTTGGGTATGTTGTGTTTTCATTTTTATTAGTCTTAAGAAATTTTTAAATTTGCTTTTAATTTCTTCATTGACCCATTGGTTGTTCAAGAGCATGTTGTTTAATTTCCATGTATGTGTAATGTTTCTGAATTTTCTCCTGTTCATTTCTAGTTTTATACCATTATGATCAGAAAACATACTTGAAATAATTTTATCTTCATAAGTTTGTTAAGGCTCATCTTGTGGCCTAATATACGATCTCTGGTGGAGAATGTTTTCTGTGCCGTTGAGAAGAATGTATATTCTGCAGCTGTTGGTAGAATATTCTGTAAATGTCTCTTAGGTCTGTTTGGTTTAGTGTATCATTTAAATCTAATGTTTCATTATTTTCTGTCTGGACAATCTGTCCATTGCTGAGAATGGCATGTTGAAGTCTCCTACTTTTATTGTATTACAACCTATCTCTCCTGTTAGAGCTATAATAATCACTTTATTTATTTGAGTGCTCTGGTGTTAGGTGCATATATATTTACATTTGTTATATCTTCTTGTTGAATTGACCACTTTATCATTATATAATGACCTTCTTGTCTGTTTTTATGGTATTTGGCTTAAAGTCTATTTTGTCTGGTATAAATATAGGTATTACTGGTATCTTTTAGTTTCCATTTATGTGGAGCATCACGTTCTTTTTCTTAACTTATGGTGTATATATGTCCTTATAGGTGAAGTGGGTTTTTTCCGGGCAGCCTATAGTTAAGTCTTGTTTTTTTATTCATTTGACCACTCTATATCTTTTATTAATAACTGGAGAATTTATTCTATTTATATTCAAAGTTATTACTGATAGCTAAGAACTCACTCTTGCCATTTTGTTAATTGTTTTCTGGTTGTTTTAAGATCCTTTGTTTCTTTCTTCCTGTCTTATTGTTTCCATTTGTGTTTTGATAGTTTTATATAGTGATAAAGTTGGACTCCTTTCTTTTTTTGATCTGTATAACTGCTGTAATTTTTTTCTGTGTGGTTGCTGTGAGGCTTACATAAAATATCTCACAGTAACACTCTTTTAAGCCAAAAAAAGCTTAAAAGTTTGTTACCTGCAAATACTTTGGACTTCTCTCTCCCTCATAATTTATAATTCTGTTGCTTTATTTTTATTTCAGCATACTGTGGGGGTATAAGGTTATATGTGTTGCCTTCCCACCTTCCCTCCCAGAGTCAGAGCTTCAAGTGTGTCCATCCCCCAGATGGTGCGCATCGCACTCATAATGTATGTATATACCCATCCCCTTCTCCTCCCTCCCATGTGCTTGATGCCAGATAAATGTTATTCCTATATGTCCACTTAGGTGTTGATCAGTGAAACCAATTTGCTGGTGAGTACATGTGCTAATTTTTCTATTCTTGGTATACTTCACTTAGTAGAATGGGTTCCAGCTCTATCCAGGAAAATACAAGAGGTGCTATATCACTGTTGTTTCTTATAGTTGAATAATACTCCTTGGTATACATATACCACATTTTATTAATCTACTCATGTATTGATGGGCACTTGGGTTGTTTCCACATCTTTGCAGTTGTGAATTGTGCTGCTATAAACATTCGAGTGCAGATGTCTTTTTTATAGAGTGTCCTTTGTTCTTTTGGGTAGCTGCTCAGTAATGGGATTGCTGGATCAAATGGCAGATCTACTTGTATCTCTTTAAGGTATCTCCATATTGCTTTCCACAGAGGTTGCACTAGTTTGCAGTCCCACCAGCAGTGGCACAAGAACAGGGACATTGACCTGTGAAACAGAACAGAGAACCCAGGTATAAAACCATCCTCATATAGCCATCTAATATTTGACAAAGCAGACAAAAATGTACACTGGGGAAAAGAATCCTTATTCAATAAATGGCGCTGGGAAAACTGGATAGTCACATGTAGAAGACTGAAACGGGATCCACACCTTTCACCTCTCACAAAAATCAACTCGCACTGGGTAACAGACTTAAACCTAAGGTGTGAAACTATTAGAATTCTAGAGGAAAACAATGGAAATACTCTTCTAGACATTGGCCTAGGCAAAGAATTTATGAAGAAGACCCCAAAGGCAATCACAGCAACAACAAAAAGAAATAAATGCAACCTGATCAAATTAAAAAGCTTCTGCACAGCCAAAGAAACTGTTTCAAGAGCAAACAGACTACCTACAGAATGGGAGAAAATTTTCACAAGCTACATATCTGATGTAGGGCTGATAACTAGAATCTATTTAGAACTCAGGAAAATCAGCAAGGAAAAAATCAAACAACCCTATCAATAAGTGGGCAAAAGACATGAACAGAAACTTTTCAAAAGAAGACAGAATAATGGCCAACAAACATATGAAAAAATGCTCAGCATCTCCAGTCATCAGGGAAATGCAAATCAAAACCACAGTGAGATATCACTTATCTCCAGTGAGAATGGCCTTTATCAAAAAGTCCCAAAACAATTTTGTTTCTTTAATTTAGATATTTTTATGTTTTATTTTCCTTAACAACTTATTGTAGATATAATTATTATTAACCATTTCACTTTTCAGCTGTCATACTGGAGGCTTGAAAGATGATTATATGCCACCATTAAAGTAATAGTATTCTGAATTTGATCATGAATTTACCTCTGTCAGTGAGGTTTATATGTTCATATGTTTTCATGTCAGTAATTATTATCCTTTCATTTCCAGTTGAAGCAGTCCCTTGAACATTTCTTTAAGGTTGGTTTTGTGGTGGTGAATTTCCTCAGCTTTTGATTATCTGGAAAAAACTTTATTTTTCATAATTTCTGGCTTGTCTGGAAAAAAAATATTTTTCATCATTTCTGAAAGATAACTTGGCAGGGTATAACATTTTTGAAAATTCTTTTCTTTTACGTTGCCTTTCGCCACATGTTTAAAAATGATACAGTATTCTTAGCTAAACTTTTTTTTATTTCAGCACCGGAATATGATGAATATATCATCCTATTCTCTCCTAGCCTGCAAGGATTCTGTTGAGAAATCTACTGATAGTTTATTGAGGATTCCTGTATATGTGACTTGACATTTTTCTTTTCTTGCTTTTAGAATTCTCTTTGTCTTTGACTTTGTACAGTTTGATTATAATGTGCCTTGGAGAGGACCTCTTTTGGTTGAATCTGTATGGGACCCTTTGATATCCATGGATCTGGATGTCCATCTCTCTCCCAGGACTTGGGAAATTTTCAGCTATTATTTTGTTAAATAAGGTTTCTCTGCCTTTCTCCATCTCTTCCCATTCTGGAATACCCGTAATGTGGAAATTTGTTTGCTTATGGTAGTCCATATGTCCCATCTTCTTTGTTCATTCTTTTTTACTTTTTTGTCTGGTTTTTCCTCTGACTTGGTTATTTCAAAAGACCTGTTTTCAAGTTCATAAATTCTTTTGTTAGATCTAGTGTGGTTTTGATGTTCTCAATCATATTTTTTATTTCATTCATTGAGTTCTTCATTTCTAAGATTTTTGTTTGGTTCTTTTTTTTTTTATCATGTCTATCTCTTTGTTGAATTTCTAATTCAGGTCATGTATTGTTTTTCTGATTCCATTGAATCATCTGTCTGTACTGTCTTGTATCTCCCTGAGTTTCCTGAAGACCATTATTTTGAATTTCTTTTCAGGCAATTTGTAAGTTTCAATTTCTTTGGGGTGAGTTACTGGAGAATTATTGTACTACTTTGGTGGTGCCATGTTTCCTAGCTTTTTCATGTTTCTTGTGTCCCTGCATTGATATCTGTGCATCTGGTGGAATGAATACCTCTTCTAGTTATATAGAGTAACTTTTGTAAGGAAAGATTTTCACCTGCAGATATGTCTTAGGGTATTGATTGGGTAGGGTAGGTTGGCTTTGGTTCTTGATGGATGGAGTAGTGTAGTCTCTGTGCAGTTTTCTTAGCTGTAATCAACTTCAGCATTGTCTGTGAATGCCTCAGTATTCTAGTCTGTATGGATTTGTATGGTCAGTCTACTGGATTGGGATGGGGCTCTCCTGGAAGTGGCATGCCTGGCTGATGAGTGCACTGGTTGTGCTCAGTGGACATATCTTCAAGTTAATTAATTCATTCTTCTAGCTGCTGAAATATGTTTTTTAATGCCCAATTGAATTTTTCATTTCAATTGTTGTACTTTTCATCTCTAGAATTTCTATTTAGTTCCTTTTTATTATTTTTGTCTCTTTAGTGATCTTATCTATTTGGTGAGATGTTCTCCTGGTTTCTTTTAGTTATTTATTCATGGTTTCTTTAGTAGTTTGAGTATATTTACAACAGTAGACTAGTAAGACTTATATCTGGGTTTCCTCATGGACAGTGTCTATTAGTTTCTTTCTTTCTTTTTTGTTTTTTAGTAGAGACATGGTCTCACTATGTAGCCCAAGCTGGTGTCAAACTCCTGGCCTCAGAAATCCTCCTACCTCAGCCTCCAAAAGTGCTGGGATTACAGGTGTGAGCCACTGTGCCCAACCCTAATTTCTTTTTTTTTTTT
Source organism: Lepilemur ruficaudatus (assembly GCA_963574885.1). NCBI lineage: Eukaryota > Metazoa > Chordata > Mammalia > Primates > Lepilemuridae > Lepilemur > Lepilemur ruficaudatus. The sequence goes on from CAUYRT010071206.1 coordinate 38,661, forward strand.
CTCCTATGAATGGGCTACACTTTTTAGTTTCTTTCTAGTGCATTGTAATTTTTTTTGTTTAAAACTGGACAGTTTGACTATTATAATGGGGTAATTCTATAAATCAGAACCTCTCCCTAGAGTTTTTTGGTACTACATGTGGGTTGTAATTATTAGTTTAGTAGCTTTTCTAAACTATTTTTGTAATGATTATATGATTATATTCTTTTTCATATGGTCACTGATTTCTCTGTACATTATCTTAGTTGTTAGGTAGTGATTTGACAGAGATTTCCTTAAATGTCAAAAAATAGAAGTAGTCTCCCAGTCTTTACAGATTGACTGTGTGTTGGTATACACCTTCAGTGTTTAGCCAGGCCATTTACTCTACCTTAGCCTTCACATCCTACTTGTGTAGAGCCTAAAAGTCAGTGCAGGTAAAAGCTTAGGGTCTTCTCACATCATTTTTGAGCAAGAATCCAGCCCCGGGCATGTGCCTGGCCTTCTACGTTCCCCAGTATATGCAGGAGCTTTCCAGAGCCCTTATTTTCTCACATGTCTCCTTCCCTAGCCTCTTTCTTCCTGGGATTTGTATCATGCCTGCTGTTTATCCTATCTATCATCCCTTGACTTGAGTGGCTCTGGCTAGTATATTTGCCCTTAAATATGTTCAACAAAAATAATCCAAAAGGCCACTCCAGCTCTGAGAAAGTCCCAAGGTGGGTAAAACAAAGGCAAGGCCCTGACCCCATTCCTCAGAGAACCAGTAGGCAGGCAGGCCAAAATATACAAACATAATTTTTTGACATCACCATCTATATTGCTCCTCTGGCAGTAGAAAGTCACATCAGTAATGTAGGCCACCACTGAGCTGGGGAATTAGGGATGGCACAGACATAAGTCAAAATGTTGTAATACTCTCTTACTAAAATTTAGTAGCCCCCTTTTCTATTAAGCATTCCTATGGTTGTTGTAAGTTTCTAAATCAGATACCAGAGTTTTTAAAAAGTTGATTTTTATAGTTTTTGCCTGCTTAATCATTGCTTCAGTGGAGGAATGGAGTTTTGGAGTTCCCTACTCTACCATTTTTGATGATATCACCAATGACAGGTATTATTCATTGACTTTATTATCATTCTTAGCTTTGAATAAGCTAGTAATTCCAAATATAAATTTCTCAGTGAAGTGATCATAATGTACATGTGCTTATTGACAGCTACAGTGCCAAAAATTCTCCTGCATCTCTTTAATAATTAAAAACAGATCTAGGGGAAGATGTCCAAGTAGACATATTTTTTCCTATTCCCCCTACTAAGTAAAAATAAAACTCCTGGATGTTATAAAACAAATATTAATATTAAATCATCATGAAAGGTGCAGAGAAGAAGGCAGGACTAGGGTACATAGGACCTAAGGAAAAATATTATGGTGAGTTGCATGTGTTTTCTTTTTGTCTCTTATATCCGAGACTTGCAGCTGAAGAAGCTGGCAACTCAGAAATGCTGTGGGCACAGGGGAAAAAGCGAGAAAGAGAAGCCTGCTCTGTCTAGCCAAAGGACCAGAAAAGAGACAACCTAGTAAGACAGAAAACTTTAGAAAATAACTGCTCTCATCTTGTCAAACACTAGAGAAAAAAACAAACTGTGGCCCCACTTAGCCAGCAAAGGCTATGTCATAAGTGTAGATTTCTGCCCTCATCCATCTGAAACAAAGCACCCAAACACCCCCACACCTACCCCTCCAGGGGGTGGATATCAGAGAAGGCCAAGTGGGAAGCTGGGATTTTGATCCCTAACAGACACTCCTATCCCTTCAGTATCAGTGGAGATCATGTGGAGAGCCTGAATTTCCACCTCTACTCAGCACTGATAAGGTGCCTCTACCCCTCCCCACTTGAATAGTATCAGAGGAGGCCTAGTGGAGAGTTAGGACTTTCACCACCACCCAGCATTAATGAGGCCATGCCCTGTGGAATCATTGGAGGTCACATGGGGAGAAGTAATGAAGCACGTTTATCCAACCCAGCTAGGGTATTATCAGTATAGGCCTAATGGGGAGCCTGAATATTCACTTTCACCCATTGGTACTGTGGGGCCCTTCTCCAGCTCAAGTATCAATGGAGACTAAGTGGAGAGCCTTGACTACATTCCCACCTTCTCTTTTATTAGCCCCTGCCAGAACAGTGTCATAGTAAGCCTGCTAAAACAGATGATCTAAATAAGATCACATCTCTTAACAAAATTCCTAGAATGTGTAGGTTTCAGTTGCAAATCAGTTATCAGACCAAGAACGAGGAAAATATCAACTTGAGTGAAAAAAGTAATTAATAGATACCAATACCAAGAAGAGAATGATGCTAGAATTATTTGACAAAGATTTTAAGCAACCGTCATTAAGATGCTTCAAGAAGCAATTACAAGCTTGAAACAGTGAAAAAAAGTAAAGCAAAGAAATTAAAGATATAAAGGAGAAACAAATGGAGATTATACAACCAAATAATACAGTAACAGAAATGAAAGAACTGAATGGATGGGCTCAACAGCAGAGTGGAAAGGAGGGAGAAAAGAATCTGTGAGCTTGAGATAGAGAAATATGAACTTCCCAATCTGAGAGAAAACTAACTGAAAAAATAAGTAAACAGAACCTCAGGGACCTGTGTGACAATAACAAAAGATTTAACACTTGTATCATTGGAATCTAGGAAGGAGAGGGAAAAAATAGAGAAGCTGAAAATGTACTCAAAGAAATGATGGCAGAAAGTGTCCCAGTATGGTGAAAGGCATATACGTATAGAGTCAGGAAGGTGATTGAACGTCAAACAGGATAAACCCATAATAAATTTACACCAAGACACATTATAGCCACGTTTATGAAAACTAAACAAACTCTTGTAAATAGAGAGAAATGACATCTTACTTACAGGGGAAAAACAATTCAAGTGACAAAGGATTTCTCATCAGAAATCATGGGAAGCCAGAAGGAAGTTGCACAATATTTTCAGGTGCCAAAAGAAAAGAACTATGAATGCAAAATTCTATAACTGGTAAAAATAATCTTTAGAAATGAAGACTTTCTCAGATGAAAGAAAACTAAGAATTTGTCACCAGCAGACCTACCCTAAACGAAAGGCTAAAGGAAGTTTTTGAGAAAGGAAATAATAAATGAAGGAACTTCGGAACATCAGAAAGGAAGAAAAGAACAATAGAAAAAATAGATATATGTATAAATACAATACTTTCCATCTTCTCTTGAATTGTCTAATTTTTTGACAGTGGAAGCAAAAATTATAACACTGTTGATATGATTCTAAAGGTATATAGAGAAAATATTTAGGACAATTACATTATAAGTGGGGGAGGGCAAAGGGATATAAAGGGAAGAAGGATTTGTATACTTTACTCAAACTTGTAAAATGCTGACACCAGTACACTATGATAAGCCATAGACATGCACACATACATGCAGAGTATATACACATAAATAATATACTGCCTAGAGAAACCACTAAAATATACAGAGATACTCTCAAAAACACTTTAGATTAATGAAAACAAAATTCAAAAAAATATTCAAGTAACCCACAGGAAGTCAGAACAAGAAAAGAAATGACAGAATGAACAAACAGAATGAATAAACAATAATAAGGGGAGAATTAGGCTAGAAAATATCATAATTATGTTAAATGTCAATGATCTAAATATATCAATTAAAAAGATTGGCAGAGATGGTTAAATTACCTCACTATATACGGCCTGCAAGAAATTAACTTCAATAATAAGGATATAGGTAAGTTAAAAGTAAAAAAGATGGAAAGAGATATACCTTGAAAACATACATGAATGCAGGATTGGCCATATTAATATCAGATAAAGTAGATTTCAGAAGAAAGAAAATTACCATAGACAAAGAGAGACATTACATAGTGACAAAAGTATCAATTCAGAAAGAATAAATAGCAACCTTAAATGTATATACACCAAGTAACAAAGATACAAGATATGTGAAGCAAACACTGATAGAGCTGAAAGAAGCAATAAGCAAATTACAGTTAGAGTTGGAGATATCAACACCCCATTTTCAATAAGTGATAGAATAATTGTACAGAAAATCAGAAAGGACATAGAAGAACTCAACAACAGTCAGCAAGATCTAATCCACATTTATATAATATTCTGCCCCCAAACAGAAGAATATACATTGTTTTCAAGTGCCCATGGAATGTATACCAAGCTAGATCGTATCCTGGGCCTTTGGGGAAAAAAAGCTCAACAAATTTTTAAAAAATTTAAATCATGCAAAATGTTTCTCTGATTACAATAGAATCAAACTGGAAATCAATAACAAAGATAACAGGAAAATCTACAAACTCTTAGAAACTAAGCATGCTACTAAATAATCTGTATATAAAATAAAGTCTCAAGGTAAAAATACATTGAAATAAATAAATAATTAATTTGAATAGACTTTAAGGTACATGCACTTTGCTGTATTGTACTGCACAGATACAGCATTTTGTTCAAATTGAAGGTTTATTGCAACCCTACATCAAGCAAGTATATTGGTGCCATTTTTCCAACAGCATGTGTTCTCTTTGTATCTCTGTGTCACACTTAGGTAATTTTTTCAATATTTCAGACTTTGCAATATTATATCTGTTGTGATCTGTGATCAGTAACCTCTAATTGTTACTATTAATAATAGTTTTGGGGTGCCATAAACCACACCCATATGAGGGTAAACTTAATAAATGTGTATATTCTGACTACACCACCCACCAGCTGTTACCCCATCTCTCTCCTTTTTAGACCTCCCTATTCCCTGAGACACAACAATATTGAAATTAGGCCAATTAATAACCCTACAATAGCCTCTAAGTGTTCAAGTGAAAGAAAGATTTGAACATCTCTAACTTTAAATCAAAAGCTAGAAATGATTACGCTTAGTGAGGAAGGCATGTTGAAAGCCAAGATAGGCTGAAAGTTAGGCCTCTTGTGCCAAACAGCCAAGTTTTGAATGCAAAGGAAAAGTTCTTGGAGGAAATTATAAGTGCTACCAGTGAACACATGAATGATAAGAAAGTGAAACAGCCTTATTGCTGATAGGGAGAAAGTTTTAGTGGTCTGGATAGAAGATCAAACCAGCCACGTTTCCTTAAGCCAAAGCCTAATCTAGAGCAAGGCCTTAAACTGTCTTTAATTCTGTGAAGGCTGAGAGAGGCAAGGAAGCTGCAGAAGAAAAGTTGGAAGCTAGCAGAGGTTGGTTCATGAGGTTTAAGAAAAGAAGTCATCTGTGTGACACAAAAGTGCAAAGGAAAGCAGCAAGTACTTATGTAGAAGCTGCAGCAAGTTATACAGAAAATCTAGCTAAGATCATTGATGAAGGTGGCCACACTGAACAACAGATTTCCAATGTAGACAAAACAGCCTACTATTGGAAGAAGCTGCCATCTGATAGGACTTTTATCTCTAAAGAGAAGTCAATGCCTGTCTTCAAAGGACAGGCACACTCTCTTGTTAGGGGCTAATGCAGCTGGTGACTTAGCATAATGTTTTCAGGGTCCATACATGTTGTAGCATGCATCAGAACTTTATTCCTTTTTAAGGCTGAATAGTATTCCATTGCATGTGTATACCATATTTTGTTTATTTGTTCATTAATGGATACTTGGGTTGCTTCCACCTTTTGGCTTTTTTGAATAATTCTGCTATAAGCTTTGATTTACAAGTGTCTATTTGTATCCCTGCTTCAAATTCTTTTTGGCATATACCCAGAAGTGAAATTGTTAGATCATATGATAATTTTATGTTTTAGTTTTTGAAGGACTGGCAAATTGTCTTCCACAGCGGCTGCACCATTTTACATTCCCATCAGCATGTACAAGTGTTCCAATTTCTCTGTAGCATCACTGATAATTGGATTTCTTTTTTTTTTTTTTCATTTTATTTTAAGAGTAACCATCCTAATGGGTAAAAAGTGGTATCTCATTGTGGTTTTAATTTGCGTTTTCCTAATGACTAGTGACATTGAGCATATTTTCATGTGTTTATTGGCCATTTGTGTATCTTATTTGGAAAAATGGCTATTTAGGTCCTTTGCTCATTTTTTCATTGAGTTGTTTTTTTGTGTTTGACTTTCAGTTGTTTATATATTCAGAATATTAATCCCATACCCTATATATGATTTACAAATATTTTCTCTTATTCTCTGGGTTATCTTTCTCACTTTCTTTTTTTTTTATTTCAGCATATTATGGGGATACAATTGTTTAGGTTATGTGTGTTACCTTTTCCCCCCATACCCCTCAGAGTCAGAGCTTCAAGCGTGTCCATCCCTCAGATGGTGCGCATCACACTCATTACGTGTGTATATACCCATCTCCTCTTCCCCCTCCAATCTGCCCAAAACCCAATAAATGTTATTCCTATATGTCCACTTAGGTGTTGATCAGTGAAACCAATTTGCTGGTGAGTATATGTAGTGCTTGTTTATCCATTCTTGGGATACTTCACTTAGTAGAATGGGTTCCAGCTCTATCCAGGAAAATACAAGAGGTGCTATATCACCGTTGTTTCTTATAGCTGAATAGTACTCCATGGCATACATATACCACATTTTATT
>CAUYRT010071208.1:0-10277 GCA_963574885.1 Lepilemur ruficaudatus
TGCCTTAGGTTTAGGTCTGTTAACCATCTTGAGTGTATTTCTGTGAGAGGTGAGAGGTAGGGATCCAGTTTCATTTTTCTGCATGGAGATGTTCTTCCTTTTTAAGACTTTACTTTTTTATTATTAAGATACATATATGCCACACTTTTTATCAATTCATTTGTCTGTGGACACTTGGGTTGCTTCTCCCTTTTGGCTATCATGAATAATGCTGCTATGAACATAGGTGTACAAATATCTGTTCAATTTCTACTTTCAAGTCTTTTGAGTACAATTCTAAGAAACAAAATTATTGGAGGAACAGAATAGGTGAGGACATTTTAATGTTTAAATTTATATGTCTTAATTTATTAGCGAAGAGTCACATTTAGGACATTTTTATGGGTCTTGGCATTTCTTAATTGGTGACTTATGTGTATACATTCTTGAACATTTATAATAATTTCTCTTACTACTGAGAATAGTAACTATTTTTTATCATGTAACTTGCAATTATTTTTGAAATTGTTCCTTCTTATTTCACTGAAAGATGTGTCTGTTTGTATAGGTATTTATTGTAGGAATGAGAGGAGAGGGATGGAACCATTCTTTCTAAAATAGACACTTGCAATATGAAAACTCCAAGTTCCTATGCCAACATGAAGCATGGTCTTACAGAAAGGGTTTTCAGAGAACGGCACACCTGACATTTGATTCCTTGTCTTTGCCATGATCCTTGACAAGCAGGCACACCTGTGTCACAGACTAAGTTCCCCTTTGCCCAGCATTTTAAAAAGCGGACGTTCTTGCAAGCAATGAAATAAATCTACAGGAGAGACGCACATAAAGTCTTGTTCAAGATGCTTACTGTGAAAGACTTTGGCGGAAATGGAAAACTCCAACTATATCGCCACTAAGCTGTTTGAGAAATATGCAATCGATTCTTGATTAATGTGCATTTCCCATGTCATTTATGCCCAAACTCTCTGCAGTTTACTTCTGAAAACTCTAATACCTGGTCCCAGAGGAAGTACCATTGTCACTGGCTGTGAGATCTCCTTGCCTCCTGTGTCCAGGGCTGTTTCCTGGGACACTCAGACGGCAGCCAGGTAGGCCAATGGAGTGAAAGAATTTTCAGACTTAAAAAACAAACAAGACAAAGAAAAAACAAACAACTCTCAAAATGAAAGATCTACTTTAAATCGTAGCCTGCAGCCATCCTTAGACTTCTTAAAGATTCTTTTCTTGTCTCACTGACTACCAGCTAACTCTGCTTTTCCTACTTACAACTCAAGGATAGCATTAGTTTGAGTTAGTCAAGCAGAAAGGCAGGTAGGAAATTTGTGTCTTCAAAGTTAAGATCAAACCCACTTCTTTACACCAGTGTTTCTCAATCGTTTTTCATCATCATCTCCCTAACGAGCCCTTCAGACATTCTTCCCCAATTGCCCCCTCCAATAAAAGTATAATACTACTGATATACTATATCTGTACTATATGTATATCTATACATTAAAAGATCAAGATTTTTTTCACCACCTCCCTCCCAAAAGAACTAAATTTTGCCCCGCTGAGGGCAGAATCAGCCCAGTTGAGAATAAATGATCGACAGTGTTTTCTCTGACCAGTACAGAGTCACGTTTAGAATCAAAGCATCTCAGAAATACAAGGAAATGTATGGTTCTGCTAATTGAATTGTTCTTATTATTTTGTGGTAGCCTCATTTAGGAAGATTCTTTCTTCCAAAATACAAATGTCAGGGCTACATCCACATGTCCTGTATCAGACTCTGCATTTAAAGCCTAGGTAATTTTTTTAATGCCAAGTGATTTAAGCCCCTCATCAAGTCCAAGCCTTAGCTACTAATAACTTTAAAAAAAAAAAAAACCGCCTACATCTATTGAATGCTAGTGATTTTCCAGGCCCTGTTCTAGTTCTTTATTTCATGGATTTAATACAGTAAAATCCTATGTGTTAGGTACTAATATTATTCCTTTTTTACAGATAGAGAAACTTAGGCACAGATGAATTAAGGAATCCGTTCAGTGATACACAACAAGTGCAAGTAATCTGAAGCCAGAATCTTGATTTTCAATCGTAAGTACACATAGCCACTACAGCCCACCCCTTCCAGCTGATGGGATTCACTTCTTTGTGTAATAAATTCTGGCAACATCTCCTTCAAGATTCTGGTTGATCTCTTTTCCTAGGGAAGAGTCATAATCATATAGAGCCCATGTTGATGAATCAATTCTTTATCCCTAGGACTATTAATATTTTCTTATAAACATCCTGGCTTTATTTGGAGTAGTGTCTACATATCCCCTGTGTAGAAAAATCTCATTTACCTGTGCAAGAAGACTAACAGGGAATAGATAAGAGTGCAAAGAGATGAAAAACAGAAAGGAAAAAAGAGTCCATGGAGAATGCATCCACTTTCAAGTTTGTGCAGCTGAATAACAGAGATAAGGACACAGAGAAAGAAAGAACACAGTGAAGGCCAATAGTAAAAGAAAAAGAAAGGTGATCTCTGTGAGGATGAGGATTGGAACGAGGAGAGAGAAACTGATGGATTCAAGGAGTATGAACTGGAGAAGTGTAGAGAGAAGTGTGCGCAAGTGTGAGGTCTGGTCATCCCACTGGGGAGATCTGAAATCAAATTGCTAGGTTTGGACTTCTTTTGTCTGAAATCAGGCCTGGCCCAGACAGGAGAGGTTGACTTGATAAGGGAAATGAAAGGGGTTAGTCCTATGGATCATTGAGGGGAAATGGGCAGCTTGCTCCAGCAGATGGGACGGAGACCTTCTTGGCTGTTCTCGTCAATGCTCCCTTCTCTTTCCAAACTGGGTCTGAAGAATAACCTGGCCATGTGTTTCCTAGTCTGCAATTTTGATCAACTTATATACTGAACACTGATTTTATGATCATTTTATGTTTGAAATGAGCCATTTCTGAGAAGCAGAGGGAAAAAAATAAAGCCATGGCCTCTCCTCATGTAGCTTGTAGCATATGTTTGAATACTTGAAGCAGTGGCAGAATGTGATTCCCCTGAAGTGCAGGTACAGAGCAGAAGTTCTGCGAGACAGGCATCGTTCAGAACAGTGGAGAAGCCTTCAGACGGGAGGTGGGCTCTGAAAGATGAGAAGGATTTGGCCAGATGAAGAGTAGAGAGGGAATTTTCAAGGCAAGGAGAGCACAGGAGTGGGGTGTAATTTGTGGAAAGAAGTCAGGCACACAGGGAGCCCAGCCTGGCTGGCTCAAAATATTCATGTAGGTGCCTGTTCTAATTTTCTGAATCCTTTTGTCACCTTTCTCTTTTTGCACTCTGACAGCTCTCAGATTGTATTATTTATACTTTTCCTGTTTGTGTCCTATTTTATTAACTAGGCTGCAAACATAGAGGCATGGTGTCACGTTCTGTGCCACTGGAGTCTAAACCAATGCCCTTGAAACGAAAGACTTCTAGAAATCGGCTGCAGGAGGCTTTAAAATCCTTTTACAAAGCCACTAATAGTTTTTCTCCTTTCGTGACTTAAAAGAAAAATAACTAATTGCTCTGATGAAACTAGATGTATCCAAAATATGCCAAACTTGTTTGACATAAATATACATTACAATTGACTGCCACCCACCCAGTCCCAACTCCAGGACCCACGTAGAACAGGGAGAGGAAGCAAGAAGACAGGGGTAGTGTGAACTTTACTTGAGTAGTGGGACCCCCAACCAAGTAGATAATGTAGGTTAGGAGATAAGTCAGTGGTCACTAGATTCAGGTGGCACTTGGGGTGGTCCTCCTATTGCCTGTGGAGTAGACAAGAAACTTTCTTCAGAAATAGGCTCATGTGATTGTCTCATTATGCTTGGAACAAGCATCCATTTTGTGAGGGACTCAGGAGTCTGGGGACCTTCTCTGTCCTCCATGCAAAATATTAATAGTCCACTTCAAATGCATGCTCTTCAACAAATACATCTGAATATTCCCCACTTTGATACTACTCCTATCTGGTGCACACTTCACATGCAAGTTCAGTATCTTTATTAGTGGAGGTCAGTGCATCATCTGTCCCTTTGGGGGCCATATGGTTTCTGTCACAACTGTGCAACTATACAACTACTCAATTCTGCTGTTGTCGTGTGAAAGCAGCCATAGGCAATGCGTGAATGGATACATGTGTTCCATTAGACTTTATTTACAAAAATAGACAGTACACTGGATTTGGCCTGAGCACAATAATTTGCCAATCCCTTAGTTAGATAACCCTGAAATAGAGTTTTTCAGCCTGTAGAACAAAGGTGTTGAGACTTCCAAGACCCTTGAAAATCTGACCTTCTGTAGTGCTGTGTGTCTCCCAACTTGCTAATGAGGCTATGTCAGAGCTCACGGAGAGCAAAAAAGGCCAAAGCTCACTAATGAACAAAATGCAAACATGTAAATATGATGGGTGTATGCATTGAATTTTGACTACAAAAAATAAATGGGTTTCCAGTGTTCACTTATTTAAAAATCAGAAAATGCCACATACCCCTACCATCCCCATCTATGAAATTGGGCAGTTGAAGTATTTATGGCCATTACATGGGATGCCAGCTTTTGATTAATTGGCACACCCAAAAGAAGCAAAGAAAAATAAATCCAACCTCTCCTCAGACGTGTTAGCTCATAAACACAGAAATACAATTTATAAATTTTCTGGGGAGAGTCCCAATGGTCAGCCCATAATGGTCATGGGAAATTATTATTCCTGCCCAATAATTCAGTAAAATGGGCATGTTAATGGGCTTGAGAAAAATATGTTGGTGTTATCCTAAAGGAAAGGCACTTTTTTGCCTTAGCTACATTTATAATCTCAAAATAAGCAATCAATACAATCTTCTCCCACTCAAATCTCTGAGCACCCATCTGGTTCTCTAAAAATATTAAATGACTAAATGGTTTGACACTTAAGACTGAAAATCTTCCCTGTAAAGGGAAACTCAGTTCCCATTCAAGAAAGCAAATCCAGCTTCCTACCATAAAGACAATTCCCCTTTCCTGGCTTAGTAAAGTTTTATAAAATGTACAATATATTGACTATCCTTGTTTCTATTTAAATTCATATAAGCAAACTTAGAATAATATTTCATCTTAAGCTTTGTAGTAAGTTGCTATTAATTAACACAAAATGGCAATAGAAATCTAGGGAGTGACACGTTACATCTAGGTCTCCTGGCACTAAATGGGGCCAATATATTAACAATATTATTATAAATGGCATGAAAATTATGAATGGTCAGATTCACTGTTCATGCCATGCTGTGACAGATGTCCTTCTCCATTCACCATGATAACCAAATGTTGGTTGCTGTTTAGACAAATACATATAATTAGGAAAGCCAGAGGTGTTATTCTTAATGAAATCACGGGCTCTTCCCAATGTACTTTTCACCCCACAGTTGGGTGACAACAGAAAAATATGTGTAAGATCAAAGGCCAACTTCAGCTTCCCCAATTTCCACATTTGGAGCTTTCTATCTCCATGTCATGGCTCATGGAGTTCAAGTCAAGCCCTTCACACTGGGTCTCATACCCATGTCAGGCCAATACCCAGGCCTGGCCTCCCCAAGTGGTGCCTATGTATACATGTCTCCCACTTTCCAGGCTGATGCATCCTTACTCCAATTTTTTTCCCATTCTTGATCAGAGAATCAGTAGCAAACGTTCTGCATGCCTATGCAGCTGACCCCCAACAAAAATCCTGGTCACCAAGGCTTGGGTAAGTTTCCATGGTTAGCAAAACTTTGCATATGTTGTGACATATTATTGCTGGGAAAATTAAGTACTGCCCATGCAACTCCACTGGGAGAAGACAACTGGAAGCTTGTGCCTCGTTTCTCCTGAACTAGGCCCTCTGCACCTTCTGCCTTTGCTGACTTTAAACTGTAAACTTTCCCGCAATAAACTGTAACCATGAATATAACAGCTTTTCTTGGTTCTCTGATTCCTAGTGAATCATCAAAGCTGTCTTGGGAATACCCAATACAGAGACAGTAAGGTAGAGAGGAGTTAACATGAATATTGTACCCACGTCTTTCTAACTTTGAACCCCAACCTGACAATTTCTAGAAGTAAAGCCACAGTGACTGAATGCCAGTGACTTTCAGTTTCCTCATCTGAAATCTGGTGGGGGTGATGGTACCTGTATCATAGAGTCGCATGAAGTAAATGATTTGCATACTAAAGTGCCTAGCACAGTGCCTGACATATAATAGGTATGCAATCTATGTTACATCCCTTCCCCTTACTCTAACTGAGTATTAAGTTGATGCTTATTCAGTTTTCACTGGAATTGGGGTCAGGAGAACCTCTTTCCAATCTCAGAATTCATATTAAGAAAAAATAAATAATGTTCCAAAAGCTGATCCAAGTTCTAAAGGCTCCCTTCTCAAGGTCTAATCAAAGACTTGGGACTTTGCAGGTTCTACTGCTGGTGAAACATTTGGGCTGCCACCATCAATAAAGGTTTACATCCACCTGATACAAGCCAGACACTGGGAGCATAGTGGTGAGTGAGACAAACGAGGGTCCTGCTCTCAGAGTTTACCGTCCAATGATAGACAAAATAAATCATATAAAATTAATGCTGAGTTTATTGTAGATAGTCAGAAAGGCTGTGAGGATGGTAAGGTAAGGAAATGGAGTTGAGAACGTCTGGGTGCTGTGTAAGGGAGGGTCTCTGAGAAGGCGGCATCATGAGGCTATATGGTGAGAATCCATCTTTGTGAAGATCTTGGGAAGTTCTTTTCAGACTGAGGGATTGGCAGGTGCAAAGCCCTGAGATGAGAATGAACATGGCACACAAAAGGAACTGGAGCCTGGGGACACTGGGGACGGCTGGCTGGAGGAGAGGCCAGGGGCCAGGCAAGGGCAAGATCGTGAGGACTTGCAGAGCATGCAGGTGTCTGCATTACCCACATGCAGTGGGAAACAGCAGAGAAGTTTTACGCAAGATCCTGGCCTAATCTGAAATCATGATCTTCGCATTTTAACATAATCCCTGTGGTTTATGAGAATGCCATTAAGTACTAGATTTGGAAGGAATCTAAGACATTCCCTTTAGCCACAGGTGCATCATTTTTAGGGATAAGAAATTAGAAACACAGAAAGGAGGAATTGTCCAAAATCCCCCTTGAGGTTAAGAGAAGCAGCAGATTCAGGACTCAGACCTCTGGTCTCTTGGCTTCTAGGGTCTCAGCAGCTGCCGATCACCACACGGCCCTCAGTGCTGCATTGGTTACAGAGGAATGAGATTGAACATGTCCTGGGCTGTCGACTAGCACTTCTGTTCTAATCTTTCTCTTCTAGTGTCCTGTGCTCATGAAAACTCCAGAGTCTGTGCCTAAGATCATTCCCTAAGATGCCAGTACTGGAGGCGCTGGTGCAGCTCCCTACAGAAAGGGGGAAAATGGTCCCTTCTCAATTCCATGCAGCGTTTGTTTTCCTAGGTCCCAAGGGGAAACCGCTTGAGCCTGGAATCTCACAGAGCCCCCATTACAACAGCTCCCTCACGGTTTCCCCTGAGCCTCACCCCTCCGGGACCAAAACTAGACCAAGGGATTTGGTGGCAGTATAGGGGACCTTCCTTTCCCTCTGCCACCTACTCTTTCTCTCTCTCCCATCCCTCCTGAATCAGCCCACAAATAAATATCTCTTTGCCAAACACTAACAACAGAACAAAAGCCACACATTTCAATTTATGCAATGCAATTCATTCAAATTCAAGCCCACTCTGACCCCAGCCAGGCCCCACTGCTAACTGAGAGCTGAGGGCAGCAAGGTTGCCTGGACTGAAGCTGTACATCCTTCCATGCACACCATGCCCCGCACCCTAAGCCTTCCCTGCCGAGGCTTTAACAAGTGAAAATTGGCTTTTAGGAAAGTGTCATCCCTGCAAAGGCAGCCTTTTATATCTCTGTGACTTGAGCCATGTCAGTACGGCCCAGAGAATGGTAAGAGAAGAGATTTACTGCTTAAACGGCTTTTCGATATCTCATTGGCCTCAGCAGAGATACACATCCATAATTTAGAGGAAATGATCAATCACTAGAAAATACATCCTGCCCATTAAAATGAGCTGTCGGCCTCCTGCCAGCCCATTTCGCTGAACTGGAGGGTCTGGGCCAAGGGCACCTGGGACAGCCTCTCTCTGTCATTTCATAGGGCACAGACAGGAATTTGTCATGGCCTCGGAAGTTCTCAGACCTGTAAAGGAGCTGGGTTTTGGAAAATAGATTCATATGGGGGCAATAGGAAGGGAAGCGTGGTCTGTACTTCATCAGGTCTGGCTTAACGAGAGAAGCTCTCAGCTATTCCTGAGGGTGACGGGGAAGCAAACTTGAAATGAGATTTGGAGATTGAAGGCTGGGAGCCAAGCTGGGGAGATAGAGTCACACAATGAGCAACTGCTTGGCTATTCCACTTGCAGAATAAGAAGAAAGGGCAGGATAGAGAGTGAGGAGGACACAGGAGAGCAAGGGGGACACAGAAGCAACCAAAGAAGAAAAGAGAGGTTAAGTGTTTGTTTACTAATCAAGAGCAAAGGGAGAAAGAGGAAGTTGAAACCCAGAATCATAATGTGCCTGCAATCGCTCAGCAGTCCAGCTAACTTGGCCCAAATCTAACGTCATTCTCGTTTTCAAATGCTCAGGAGCTCTAAGAGATACCTGTAACCTGTCTCTCATAAGTTAAGAATATAGAAAAGCCCAGACATTCGGTGTCGCACTGGCCTGAGCTCCCACTGGTTCTCTTGAGCACATGGAGGCAGCTCTGGGGCCACCAGGTCCTGACCCGCAGGTCCCATCTGTGAGTCCCTGTCCTCTGGAGAAGGGGAAGGCTTTGGGCAATAGGAGCGACTGGGAGATATTCTGCTCCCCAGCTCCCATGGAGGCATTGCTATAAGGGCCTCTGTGGACCTGAGTGAGAAGTAGCCCCCAGGCCAGTGTTGTTCCTTTCACTCAGGCGTCTCATAGGAGAAAGCACCCACCCCTCCCCCAATGCAGCGGCTTATAGAGACATCATTTACACTCATGTATAAGTGGGACTTCCTCCCTTGTGTGTTTTCACATTTTAATTGGGATCAAGCCCTAAGAATGAATTGCTAAGGGTTGAACTTAAGGCAATGAACACTCTTAGGAGTGAACTGGACCCCACTGAAATCACCCTTGAAGTGGCCTTTAAGACCCCAGAGGATCTGGCCTCTGCCAAGATCTCTGACTTACATCCTCCCCTTCAGACATACCACCACCTCATCATACAGGGCACCTTTTGCACGCTCTCCTATCTAGAACTTTCTTCTGCAGCTCTATACATAGTTACCCATCCAGCTTAGCCTTCACAGCTCAGCCTTCCTGCCTCCCCAGACAAGGTCAGGTCTCCCTCCTAGAGCACCACACACTCCTCCTCCATAGCACAGAGGAGCATTCCTTCTTTGTCCCGAAGACCCTTGGGTCGGAACACACTTGAAAGTTTCCACCCACCTAAAGAGGACCAGTGTGGCCAGGCTGTAATGGGAAGGGAGATAAATAGGTCAGAGAGGCAAACGGGCCGGATGGTTCAGACCCACGAAAGCTTCTTTCAGGATTTTATTCTAAGCACGATCAGAAGGGTTTTAAGCAGTGAAGTGACATGATCTGTATTGATCTATACTTTAAATGATCACTCCAGCTACTGTGTTCAAATGGATTGTGGTGGAGGACAACTTCAGAAGCAGCTGGAAGGCTATTTTGTACTAGGGATGTTTGGTGGAGGTGCAGTACAAGGATTCAGCACAGGTTCCACACTGTACGCTGATAGATTCAATATGGTGTTGGAGAGAAAGAAAAGAACTAGTTTTTGGCTTGACTAGTAAGTGCAGCATTGTTTACTGAGATTAAGAAGATTGGAAGGAATAAGTAGGGGGGGAGGGAGTCAATGATGTTGTGTTAAGTTAGATTTGAGTTGTCTTTTAGATATCCAAGTAAAAATGTCAAGAAAGCTGATAGAATTGCTAGGAAAGGTCGGAGCTTAAAAATGATACTGGGGCCGGGTGCAGTGGCTCACGCCTGTAATCCTAGCACTCTGGGAGGCCGAGGTGGGTGGATTGCTCAAGGTCAGGAGTTCGAAACTAGCCTGAGCAAGAGCAAGACCCCATCTCTACTAAAACTAGAAAGAAATTAATTGGCCAACTAAAAATATATAGAAAAAATTAGCCGGGCATGGTGGCACATGCCTGTAGTCCCAGCTACTTGGGAGGCTGAGGCAGGAGGATCCCTTGAGCCCAGGA